>CAUYON010074443.1:0-62770 GCA_963573935.1 Arctocebus calabarensis | reverse complement strand
TTCCCTCTTTCTGCTCTTCCTTTCCTCACCCGTCCCTCATTCTTTCTCTCTCTGCTCTCCCCTTTCCTTGACCATGTCAATAATTGTCATTAATTGTCCGGCTGTGAGGTTTTTAATCTTTCTCCTAAGTCTTGCTTGGGGCTAGGCTCTGGGCATCACCAGTATTTTTTTTTTTTTTGGAAGGGAGGTTCAATTAACCTGATAATTTGACATATTAGAAATTGTCAGTCCGTGAGTGATGGATATGATCATTGAATTAAAGGATTAAAATTCCCAAATCAGACAAAAAAAAACCCACCCTCTTCTATGTAATATCCTATCCAAAGTTTGCAGCAACCTCCCTACTGGATATTTTCCTACACTGATCATGTCTAATTTGGTTTGCGTTATTCAATTCATGATCATAATTGCACATCAATATTTATCCATCATTTTTTAAAAATCTTGTTCTACATTCATTTACATCTACATGGCATTGGTCTTCAACAGCAAGCTGACAACATGTAGCAACTCTACCCACTAATTACTTTCTACCACAGGAGTCATTCCACAAAAATCCCCTTTCCAAAAGATAAGGGCATCTGAAATGCTCTAGAACTTTGCGAACCAGGGTATATAAAACTCAAGTGATTACATGGTCTGCACTATCTCATAAATGAGTGACATGCCCTGGGAGCAAAAAGGACAGTGCAATCCCCATTTATAGGGGAGATCCACTGTTTGACTCCAGCAACGGAGTCACACTTAGGGTACTTTCCTACCATCCAATAGAAGGCAAACATATTTTTACGTAATAGTTCCCATTTTTTAAAATCTGATATTCAAGAAAGATATGAGTTTCAACCTTTCCTAGCAGCTAGTTTTCAACTTCTGACCTAAAATTAAACTTTTCTACACTTTTCTCAAGCTATTCTGTAACTCTGGAATTTACTCCCTGATACCTGCTATGTTTGAAATCCACACTCAAGGCCTTCTGCGAAGGTCAACTCCCAGGCAGTCCTTCTGTGGTATTTCTGAAGTTCAGCCTACTTTTGGTACATACCTCACTCACATTTCCTTAGCAGTTCTGCACTTACCTACCTGTACTCTCTTCACTAGAGTCCTGGTCATTGTGACTGTGTTATCATGTTGTTCCTTAGCTCCCTGAACCTAGCTCTGTGCTTCTGTACACTAGAATCCACTCACAAGGTCATCACACAGCTAGGGAGCACCTCTAGGGGCCAGGCCCAGTCACTGGTGCTGCTAAGGCAACAGAAAATCAAAGTTCATGTACTTCTGAAGCTCATGGTCAAGTAATGAAAACAACAACAACAACAAATGAAGAAAATTAAGATAGAAAAGAGAAGTCCTAACCCAATCCATAATGACCAGAAGTTGTCTTTAAATTTTTTATTTTTTATGCACATGAGCAATGTTCAGAAAGAGAATCTGTCTGTAGTCATATTCTCAAAGGAACCTGAGACCTCAAATAAAGAGAAGCTCCCTGACAGCACCACTGTTCTAAACATAAAATAAGATGCCTGCTATGGACTTTACTCCAGTCTTCTTTAGTATCAGACAGTCCTTATAATCCGTTACTTCTTAGTAGTGAGAACTTGAACTTAAGTAACTTATTTAAGTTTTCAAAGCACATTTCCTTGCATGATTTATTCTGGCCCTCATAAAAATACTGTGAAGGAGCTATTAGCACCACAGGGCTTTGCAGCTGAGAAGCTGAGGTTCAGCCTGGTTAAGCAGCTTACTCAGAATCTGGAGTCACATTGATACCTGACCCATGACTCTGCTTCCCTCTGCAGCCTTTTATATCACCTCAAACAGCCCTGGTGACCAAGCACACCCGTTTCAACCACTATGTGTCTCTTCACGTGGGAGTCACTATGGATGAAAGATAAAATCCCAATACAGTAAATGTTCCCGCCGGGCATTAATGAGTTCTAATTTGTTCTTCACATTGACTTCTCATTCATTGTACTTTTTCCAAAGGCTCAGTTATCCAACGTAATTATTATTTACTTTCTTTGTGCCAAGAGTAGTGTTTAAACATTTTGCAAGGCCAGGCAGACTCCCTGACTGCGGACTCTGTCCAAGCACAGTTTATGTCAAGATGCTATCTTTTTCCTTCCATTCTCTCTTGGCTCTGCCTCTTTGACAAATTGGTTCTGTTCCCTCTTACTCTGACACTGTCTCCATCCACCTCAGAAAATGGCCAGAATAACCCTCGGCACGCATGGTTGGACCTCCTGATGCAAGAGCTTGAGACATGTGACTTAAATTCCAGCTGGAAATGCTCTGCATAAAGGCAGATTGGCTTGGCTGTGTGACCTGCTCACTAGATGTGTCCTTATGAGTGTCCAGCCCGTGTGTCACTGACCAACTCCTGGGGCTTTACTGGGACCATGTGGATGAGGGAGGAGTTCCCAGAAAGAAGGAATGCAGAACAGACAAAAACAAGAGATGGTAACAAGAAGGTTCTTTTCTTCATCACCCTGGTGGAGAACACCTGATTCGTGGTGAAAATAGACAATGACTTATCTGATTTAAATACTTATCTGATTTAACTCACATGTGTGCTTATGTCTTTTATGCTCATGGTATCATCAATAGTAAAAGTCAATGGGTGGGAGTTGAAGTCTTGTGAAAAATAATGACATTGTTTTAAGGAAAAGTTAGATGCAACCCATTTGTAATGAGCTGGACTGACTCTATTTTTATTGCCCATTATAGGAGGAGGCTACTAATATAATCAGTCCTACCCAAAAGAGTCATTCATAAATCCATCCATTCATTTATTGGACACCCATGACAAATGACATTACAACCATGGCAGGACTTAAGTTATTAATTTTAGGATAGGAATCATCTGCAAAGTTTAGAACCTGCCATATCACTACCAATATATGCGTGATGGCAAAAATAAGGCACACTTTATAGGATTACACTGTAAAGACGGGAGAACTCCCAAAGGCGTTGGGCAACAGCTCTTTCCCTAATGGAATTTCCATTCTCTTTCAGACACCCATTCATGCCATGGGTTGCTCTCCCTTTTACAACATCCTCTTACTGACTTATGTCTGGATCAGGGTTCAATGTCCCCAGTTTGTTTTCTGTCTTTTCTTAGGAAAACTACATTATGGAGTGACCATTTTTATCAGCTTCTATTCATCCCCAATACTAAAGTGTTCACCCCAGGAAAATATCTGAGAGGAAAATGGAATAATTCTTGAAAGAATAAGACCGTGCATACCTTCTCTCTGACAGTACCCATAGTATAGAGGCGTGGAGAAGTTGTGGCCAGGCAGTGCCAAAAGATAAGGTCAGGAATTTGCTTTTATTCATGAAAATAATAGCAAGATGGTTTGGATTTACTATTTTTTTAAGATCCCTTGGAAATGCATGACGATGCTTTTAATAAGCATTCTGTATAAGAATGTCAGAACTACATAGCTCAGGAAGCCGGGGGGCTTCAGTCTCAGACTGCCTGTGGGGGGCGTCTATAAGCTAATGGCTGAGATGCAAATTATCATTGTGTGTGAGGCTGCTGGTGCCACTTAAGAAAGAGAAGAAAGTTTCCTGTTCAAAGGACATTTTCCTTTCTCCTCTTATTATGAATATACACACAGGAGTTTGAGAGCAAGGGATAATCTATAGAGTTTTACAAAGCCCATAAAAGAGGAGCTTTCCAGCTGAGAATGCTCTTTCAAAGGCAAGGACATTTTAATATGAACTTGTTCTCACGGAAAATAATGATTGTACCCATTTTACTTTTTGTAAAAAAGTGTGTGCATGTGTGTACACAACTTCTGATGAATATCTTAAACATCTCAACTTCAGGGATTTATCTATAATGAAGCTTTAATTTTAAGATTTATTTACATTTGAGAAGCAGATTGAGCAATCTATAAGATTTTTGAGAAAATCAGATTGAAATGGCTTATAAATATTGAGCTATAAACATCACAGAATGGAACCTGGAAAAAAATGACAAGAAAGACCAAATAGGGATCATTTGGAGAAAAAAGAGATAGGAACTTCTGACTTGTAAGTAAGTATAGAAAACAAATTTTGAAAAATGGTCTCATGTTCAGAATTTTAGGCTAACAAAGTACCAAGTCGACCTAGAATTCTTATAATAAGCACAGTTAAGACTTACACATTGGGGCTACCATCTTAGAACTTCGACAGTGTTGCCTGCTAAAGTCAAGGAATCAGAGAGATATATTTCCTGACATCATTATACATTTCATGTTTTTGAATTTCTCCTCAAAAATGAAGGGGAAAAAATCCAAGTAAGGTTGAACTAATACATACTAACAACCAAAAACTCCCAGCAATGCACTTTTGAAATCTCAGGCATTTTTGACAAAGGTAAAAATCTAAGTGGTGCTGGAAGCTGGAAATAAGCAAAGATAATTATAAAGCACCATGGTAAATACCTGGATTTGTTCATTCTCTTGAGAGAAGACACCAAAGTTTAGAGAAATATTATCAAAGGGAAGGATTTGTTGGAAAGCAGAACCCAAGAAACCCTGTTGATTCTTTCCTCTAGTGGATATGACTTTTTATTTTTGTTTTAGGTATTTTAATTTATAAACCACCTTTTTTAAAAAGGTGCCAATACATGGGAACTGGTTTTGATTAATCATCTATACTTGGCTGTTGTGTCAATTTGTGTCAATTGTATCAAGGGGTACATGTGCGTGAGAGACAGAGAGACAGAAGGAGAGAGAGGACGAGAGAGGGAGAGAGCAAGTCCAGTGTTTTTGGATATCCCCAAATTTAATTCCCATTGAAATTTCATCCAGGCTCTAAAAGACATAGGTAGCCTCCAAAAACCAGGGCTTGTTTCTTTTGTGAAATTAGCTAAGAGATTTGTCCAGACAAATTTAAAACTATGTCGCCTTCATGTGACATGATTCTATAGGTCAAGGGTGAACAGATTCAGGTGTCTACAGAACCCAGCTCAGCAAACAAACTGACACAATGAATCTGGTGGGGACCATGAACATCTGGACAGCACCCATTCAGCACAGTCTGTTATCGTAAAGTATCTCCCCATGTCTACAGAATGGGTTCTATAGAATGAGCAAAAATGGAGAAAAAAGAAAAAGCCAAAGGAATTTTCAGAGTTTTCCTTATTGATAGCAAAATCAAACTTTTAAATAGTTGTCACATCACTGGCCCAATTTTGTAACTGGAGGTTGGCTGGCCACCTCCTGAACATTATTTTCCTATCTCATTCAAGGGAGGAGGTTAAATCATGGCTGGTCTACGGAAAAGAATTAGTGTTTTGCTGTTAGTTGACAATTGGGTGGAAGCCCTTCTAAACATTTAATAAAGAAACAGACTATCCAAATGAGTTTTAAACCGAATTCTAGTAAATATTTTTACAAATCTGTAGTATTGGCTTTTTGTTTCATTCATTCATTTAAAGAAAAAAATTGTTTTTTAGGAGCCCAGAGAGTATTGGGGGGATAGGCAAGGTGTTGTTTTTATCTGTCTATCAATATGGGGTCTCATTCCATTTTTGCAAACTGATGGAAAAGATTCAGATGATTTGAAAACAAAACTATGCATTTGCTCAGCAGAAACTGGAAGACCACATCTCATTATTGAATGTGAAACAGCATTTTCTAAGTAGACTTAATCTTCTGGAGTAGCTCACGCCCTGTAATACTATTTGTTTTTGCTTCTGAGGTTTCTCCCAGTGACAGGCCTAAGGCCTGGCTCTTGCAGTATCTTTTCCTTCCCGCAGAGTCTTCCTTCCAGGTATTCCTATTGTTCTCTCATTTGTTAAATCATTTTTGTCAAGATAATTGGAGTTTGCAGAGTCTGATGTACCAATTTAAGGTTAAAGGGACACATTTGCTTTCTTACCTAAAGTAGGCAGATCAATTTTCCCCAGCAGCAATCCGTTGATAAAATATTTCCTGTCTTCACTAAATGCACATAAATACTCATAAATACAACTCCCCCAGTAAAAGGTTTAACCCTTTATCCTATTTAAAGCCTGGGGATTGGAACTGGAGAGAAGGGAGAAGAAAACTTGCTAGGAACAGTTCCAAGGGGCAAGTCTGTACTTCAAAACTCAATTTAACACAAACCCAGCTTTTTCAATCTCCCCCTGCCTTCCTCACATGTGTTCTTTCTCCTCCCCGTGTTCTTAGCACGTCTCCCACATTGTTTATTAGAGGTACAGAAGGGAAAATGGAGGGACTTTTACCTGGAACACAGGTTTTTAGCTGCTGGACACAGAAGCAGACAGTTCCGTGGTAACTGGGATCTCTGAATCAGGGCTATGTGAAGATGTTAGCTTCGCCAGTATTTGGGGAAAATCTGTGGAATGAAGCATACTGTTAATAAAGAACCAACTCTGAGGGAAGAAACAGAGGGTCCTCACCAATTCAATGGTGTCTGTTCTTTATATTTATTGAGCAAGGACCCTGCACTGGCAGAGAAAGAAGCATGGATAGTCTATATGTTTGCAGTGACTGTGATGCTCCCCAAATACTTCAAATATGGGAAATCATCCGGTACCCCTCATCTTAGAGAACAGGAGACGGAGGTCTAGAGAATCAAGGGTTCCGTAAACAGCTAAGAATAGCAATCAAATTTTCAGAATTCCCAATTCACCAAACTATGCCCAAATTCAGCTTATAAAGAGAAGGGAATGGTGGTGTTGATAATAACAGTGGCACATAGTGACCCAGATTCGCTTTCGTACTCAGTAAACTGAGCCATGCTAATCATCGTGAGCCTTATGTCTTCCAACCTTTCTACCCCAATCATACACGGAGAAAACTGAGCTTGGATGGGTTAAATTAATTTTCAGGACTCCAGGGATGGGTCTTCACCAGTTACATGAAGGTAGTGGGCTGAGCAGGTTCTTTAGAGTCATAAATATCTAAAAGATTAATGGTAGTTCAAAGGCCCTTAACCTCAGCCAATTCAGAATGAATCAGTATGTTTTAAAAGACTATCACCTAACATTACTTGGCAAGCATTGACAAATCTAGCTAAATTACTTAAATATTTAAAAAGTTATTTAACATGTCATTTTTCTTCTACATAAAATCAAATAATTGGCTCATTTTTATATTGAGTCAATGAATTTATAATCTTTTTTTGCAATATAGATTGATTTTCTCCCAAGATGGCATGACTCCTTCTCTGAAATAAGATGGCAACATTAACCAGAACCCAAGATGTCCAGTGACCTTTGGGCACCTTCAGTGTAGATTTCTTGACCCTGGTGAACTTTCAGTTGCACCATGGTAAGTTCTGTTCCTGGGCTGTACTCTTCCTTTGAAGTCATTTTAGATATGTCTTGGCTATGGTACGCTTGCATGGGAGTTTGGGAAGCTCAGAACAGATGGCATCTTGGGAGGACGTGTTTGGCCATACTCTCTTCATAGGAAATGTTGCCCCAGAACAGACTCAGCCCACTATCCCCTATGTAACTGGTGAAGACTCATCCAGGGTGTCCCAAAACCAAGTCTTTCTACCAAGAATCTCCATTTCTATTCTCTTCCCAAAAGTTTGGAGACTCCGAATTCTTATCACTCATGTTCATTAAAGAGAAGAGTCAAAACCCATTATGATTTTCAGATAAGAGAACACCCCATCCAAACTGACCTAAGAAAAAAATGGACTGTGTAATATAACCAAGAAGTCTGGGGCCAGAGCTGGTTTCAAACTGAACTGAGTACAGAAATTCTAACAGTGACCATGACCAGATCTCCTCCTCCGTGGGGTCTGGTTCCCCCATGTCCACTGCATTTTTAAGCCACAGGTGGTGGGCTGCAGCCTCAAGGACAGTAGGAAAGACACAGTGCCTTTTCCAGTGCCTTCTACTTTGTAAGAAGTTTATTCTTTTTGGTCAATGCAAGCAACCAGGTTAGCCATAGCTTACGGTAGGGTAACTGCTTCAGCACTCGACAGGCATGACAAGCTAAAGGGGACCCCGAATGGAGTTTGGGGATACTGACAGACCAATAAAAGGTAGTTCTACCCAGGCAAAGGACATAGAACACTACACAATTCATTTATATTTCCCCCATGTTTGACTAGTCTGAGAGCAGCTAATGTGATCGTTAAGGTATTTTTCCCAAAATGAAAAAAAAACTCTCTCTAAAATAAGAGGACTTCTGCATTAGCCTTTTAGCTCAACCAGCTCAAACTTTACATGGCTCTTAAAAAATAATTTCTCTCCTCCCATTATATTGAGAAACTTTCTAAAGTAACACTGGTAGATTGATTTCTGTGATTCTTTAATGTTCAAGTTCATGGGCAAACAAGACAGAAACAGGCCAAGCATTGCCTAATGGAGAGTATGTTTTAATGGTTTGATAAAAATGATTTGCAATTGAAGTACAGCTTCTTTGCAGAGATAGAAGAGGCTGGTATAGGCTGTTACCATTATTTGAGAGGTGCCCATAAATTAATTTTTAAACCTGTTTGAAAATTAAGTCCTCGTTTTATGCTATGGTTAAAAAATGCGATGTTTATCAGAAAAAAATGTACAACCGGTTTTATTGGAGGTTGAATTTTGAAGGTTTTATAAGCTATAAATTGTGATTATATATTTATGGCTAATATTGATAGGCTTTCCTATTATTTTCTTTTATGGCCATAGTGAGAATATTTGGGGTGGAATATATAAGAAATGCATTGAATAATTAAATGATAGAATGAATATAAAATACATTGCATGGTTCTTGAATAAATAAGCTTTAGATGAATTCTTGGCATTAATAAAATGGTGATGATAATTATATATTTTGGAGATAGGAGTTTCATACACAATCACTAAAGATTAGATAACATCAGACATTTATTAAAAGGTCCAACAGGAAAATTGGAGCCATCCTACATTATTACACATTTGCTGGAAAGTAACTGAGAAGCTCCAGTGTATGTATACACATGCATACATCATACACACACGCACACACCACACACACCATATACAGAGTACCTCATGCATAAAATATAAAATAATTTCCATATTGATGCTCTTGTGGCTGAGCGCAATACTGAACAGTAAGTATAAGATTTTTTATATCCTCACAGTGGTTTTCTTAACAAAAATGAGAAGCCACAGGCGATAATAAAAGGTTAGATTGCATTGTCCCCAAATTCTAACATTTTGAACACATATTGACAATTATGGTCCATCTGGCACCATTTCTTTCCCTTGGTCATGGCATATTTTTCCAAGGGTGGAAGAATGTGAGTACATATCTTTAGCTTACGATTCCCTATCATATTCTAGCACATAGAAAGTACTTTTGAACATTTCTTAAAACACACAGGGCGAAACAATTAGTGCTTTAAAAGAAAGAGTCCTTTTCTTGGCACACATGTATGTATTTCTTCTACCAGGCTGTTTCTCCATGTTACGGATAGGGTGGCTGGATAGACGGTTTTCCACGCTCCCTTCTCAGTATGCCCTGCGAGCAAGTGTCAGCTGACTCAGCACTTCCTAGACTAGAGCGTCTCTCCGTGCATAGAGCGCCAGGACCTGAGTCACTAAAGGCAATGAATAGTGGATACTCCCCTCCATCAATGTCCTCTCCCAGACTATTGTACAGGAGGATTTTTCATTGGTAGTAACTTTCCCTTACAATCTCAACGATGTATTTTTTTCTTTTAGGCAAGGGTCTTATTCAGGCATGACTATTTTCTTCCTTTTCCTCTACTTTTCCTTATTCCTTTGTGAAGCCTAATGCTCAAGTTGCTCTAGCTGATATTTATGTTATTTTGTTATACAGTGGCTAGATGTGAGACAATTTTTATAGCGA
The DNA here is from genome assembly GCA_963573935.1 of Arctocebus calabarensis. NCBI lineage: Eukaryota > Metazoa > Chordata > Mammalia > Primates > Lorisidae > Arctocebus > Arctocebus calabarensis. Next base: position 52,970 of record CAUYON010074443.1, on the reverse strand, counting down.
TTTTATCCATTGGCTGGGTTTGAAAAAAATAAAAAATTAGGGAAATATGGAAGAGGGGAGAAGAGAGACACTGAAGAAGGGAAAAAGGGAGGGAGGGAAGGAAGAGAAAGAGGAAGACAGATGGACAGATGTATATTAAATGAAGAGCTCGCACATTGAATTTAGATGTAACATGTTTTAAATCTCGGCTTTTTGACTTTATTTGCTGCATAAATTAACACAGTAAGTTCTCAAAGCCTCTATTTCCTCCATCTGTATAATAGCTATATTATTATAATATACTCCATAGAAATACCAGAATGATTAAGTGATATAATGCTTCACAGAGTGCATGGTTATTTCAATTTAGCAAGTATGAAGACTTGTCATCACATTTATAAACTAGTCTTTGGTAATACACCCACTGCTCATACTAATTCAAATATTACCTGCATCCCCCCTAAATGCCCAAAATTTAGAAGAGAATATTCTATGACATGAACATTAGCCATGAAAACTTAAAGACTCAATTAAAAGGCTACTTGGAATCCAATTTTTGAACAAGAGGATCTTTCTAGACCCTTTCTAGAATGTGAGAAATGTGATATATGCTCTAAAGAACTCTGTACCTACATGGCCCAAGTACTGACAGCAGGAAAAATTGAAGCCAGTACCATTTACTTGATGGTTGCTCAGAAACTCTGAGAATAAAAGAAAAGCCTTGAAAAGAGGAAGTAATTTGATTATAGTGTAAAGATTGTGTGACATTGGACAAAATTGGAAAGCATGTAAGTTTGCGATATGCCTGAAAATCTAGTAGAGAGACTAGAGGGAGAGCTTTGTACCGTCCACAGCGGGGGATGGATGTAACTATGAAGTAATGACTTGCAATGTAGAATGCTTCAAGAAAATCAAATCCATGCCCATGAAGACAGTATTGATTATGACAAAAGAGCCATGATAAATACACGTCAAGAGTAGATCTCATAGTCCTGTACTGATGGTCACAAAAAACACTCAAAGATAAAATTCTGTGATTGAGAAGGCCAAGACTATAGTAAAAATCTAAAAGTGTTATTGATATTTTACATCATGTATTTATTTTGTAGAAATGATGTCTTTATACATGCATGGACGTGTGCATATTTCCAAAGTCGTTATTAATTAATGGCATTCAAAATCCGATCCTTAGATCTCACTCTAGCTAAGCTGATAAAAGAGAGTGCTTTTAGTTATCAAAGAGCACATAAAACAGCTTATATGACCCTTGTATAACAGACTTCAAAACTCAGGTCTCCTGGAATGTAAAGCTGTCATTATTTTTAATGTCCAAGTCCTAAGCTGTATATCCTTGGAATTTTATTTAACTTTTTACATACCCAGTTTTCTCATCTGCAAAATGGAGGTAGCAATCATGCCAGGGTATTGTGAGGGTTAGATCAAATAATGCAAGCATAGTTCATGTCAACCAGAAGTTCAGACCTTTTAATGAGTGCCTGGGGGTCATCAGAGCTCACAGCAACCTCAAGCTCTTGGGCTCAAGAGATCCTCTTGCCTCAGTCTCCTGAATAGCTGGGACTACAGGCATGTGCCACTGTGCCTGACTAGTTCTATTTTTATCAGAGACAGGTCTTACTCTTGTTCAGGATGGTCTGGAACTCCTGAGCTAAGGCGATCCACCTGCTCAGCCTCCCAGCATGCTGGGATTATAGGTGTGAGCTACCATGCCCAGCCAGAAGTTCAGAGCTTCACAGATTCTAACAGAGGTTTCAGCTGATGTCAGTTTTTATGTGGACCAGGAGTTGCACTCACTGATGCTGGCTCTTTCGTGGAGCAGCAAAGGACTGAAATATAATAATTGCAAATATTAAGAGCACCCTTTTTCTCTTACTAAATGGCCCAAATTTGGAATAGAATATTCTACAACATGATCATTAGCTGTGGAAACTTAAGGACCCAATTGCAAGGTTCCCTGGAGTCCAATTTATGATCAAAATTTATGACCCTTCTAGAAAGGGTCTCCAGTGTGACACTCACCAATATGATCTTGTTCTCATGGTATTTGTCATGGTTACAAATATACACACAGTCGCACATACACACATCATTTTCTTAGTTATTGTGTTAAGACATTTATATTCTACATTTAGTAAGTTTCACCTGTAGCCTTCTAAGATGTACCGTACGTTTGGTCCCCCCAATTACCCTCCCTCCACAGTGATCTTATTTTAATTTAGATTTTAGCTGACTCTAGGGAAATAGTAAACATGACCTTTCAATATGTAGATAATACACTGCAAGGTCAACTCCACTTTTGATTGTTCAGTACAGTCATGTTGACGCCTGGTTCCCAGATACTGTAAGTCATGAGGATACCAAAGGGGGAGGTAGTTAATTTAGGAATTCACTTGCTTCTTTAACATCTGTTTAACATCTTATGATTCTTACAATGGAAAGATCACAATCCCCCTCCCCCCCAACTCGCAATCAGTAATGACCAATGGCGGGCTGGCAGCCTGGTGGGAGAAAGCACAAAGGGCCCTCAGCTGCTCTAACATCTGGTAAAAAAAGAATAAAATCCTGCCTTTGGCAGCAGCCTGGATGGAACTAGAGGTCATTATTTTAGTGAAACAAGCCTGGCACAGAAAAATATCACAAGTTCTCATTCATAATTGGGTGTTAAAACGTGTGTTCACACTGGCCTAAAGAGGGGGGTACAGATAATGGAAACTCAGAAAGGTAAGGGCGTGGGGGGCAGGAGGATGGTGAGAAACGGGTTCATGGGTACAGCGTATGTTATGCTGGACACCCTGGAAGAGCTAATGTCAACACTATGCAATCTTTGGGCCGTTTACATATTAACAAAGTTGCACGTGTACTCCATAAATTTGTACAAATTATATATTTTTATTTTTTTAATATATAGGGCACATAAAGATGTCATTGCTTAAAGATGTTTTGCATTTAATTAGACAAATGAAAAATAACTCCAGGAATTCCTAATATTCCTGACCCAAACCATAAAGCTTTTAATACAAGTAATGGTCAGATATGGATTCTGTGCTAAACACTTCCCCCAAAGTGATGGCTCAGGAAACCCGAAGTTTGACTGTGTCTGTGTATTACAGACACAGTTCAAGTGACATTTTTCATGGGAGTGGGTTAGGAAGTGCTGTGCTCTATCCTCTCTCTGTCGCATTAAACCAAGAACAAAACCCTACATGTTCTGGCCTCTGAATAGCTCTTGAATTCTCCACTTTTCTTTTCCTGTGAAACGTAGATCAAGCCACTAACCTATGTTCACTTTGCTTTCCACCTGACTCAGGCCTTTTGTCACCTGCTGCAGCCTGGCGTTTGAGCTTCTGTCCTTCCTCAGCTGACACATCCTTCATGCTCTTCTGCCACTGATGTCCTCTCACCTGTCAGCTGTCACGTTAGGTCATGGTACTTCTGAACAGCCTACGTTAGCTCTTCATTTTCGGAATAAGCTCCAAGTATTCATTAAGGAAAGTGATTCCTTTGGAACACAAGCCCATCTCTTTGTATATTGTTGACTTCTGTTATCTGAACTGAATTTGCCAATGACATTATATGGACCTTGGGTCCTTGATACCTACACAGTGCCTGGCCCATGGGATAGGCTTGTGAACGGGATAGTCTTGTGAACCGAATTCGCCAATGACATTATAAGCCAGGATTATTAATATGCAAAACTATGATTGAAGGTATCAGTTCATTGGCTGATTAAGGAACACAGGCTAACCCCAGAAAATTAAAACACAAACTGGTAGAAAATAGAGGAGTTTAGATTGGACACACAGAAATGACAAGTATTCTGGGACTGTTATGTGTGGGCGCAAGTTCAAGATAATACAACACTAACTCCCAAATAGTACGTAGTCTGTTTAAACTTATGTGTAAAGAGCCTTTGATAACCTCTTATAAGGGCATCTAGCATAGATTCACACATTTGTTTTACTTATGATAATTGCCATTAAAATAAAATTAATCAATCATGCTATGCTAAAGCCACTTACACATATTGAGATTTTGAAAATTGCCATTAAACCAATGAGAATATAATAGAAGTGCACTTTGAGCATAATTCTCATTAGCACAGCTAATTGTTTGTAGTCATTTAAAACCTAAGTGCGTGACTATTTGCTTGCAGTGCAACCATTCCACCACCCGGTAGTCCCAGGCACTCGGGAGCTGAGGCAGGAGGATTGCCTGAGCCAGCAGTTTGAGGCTGTAGTGAGCTATGATGATGCCATTGTACTCTACCCTGGGCAACAGAGTGAGGACCTATTTTTTAAAAATGGACTTTAAAAACTGGGTAAAATTATTTAAATGATTTAAATATTAAAAGATCCCACCACTAGGCAGAAGAAAAAAAATCATTTTATCTTAAGGACCTTTGCTCTAGATTGTTTATCACAGCTTAATTTACAATTGCCAAGATGTGGAAACAACTGAAATGCCCATTAACTCAGGAACAGATGAATAAACTGTGGTATATGTATACCACGGAATACCATTTAGCCATAAAAGGATGTTGACATCACCTGGATGGAGTAGAAGCACATTCTTCTTAGTAAAGTATCACAAGAATGGAAAAGCAAATATTAAATGTATTTGATACTAATATGAAACCAATAGACGATCTAATTCATGCCCACGTAGGAGAAAAACTCATTTCAATTCAAGTTGGAGGAAGGAGGAACTAGGAATGGGGGAGAGTAGAGGGGGGCTATATTGTGACCTAGTTGTTTGTGTCCTCACATTAACCTGAAATAAATAAAAAACAAAACTAATAAAAAAAATTGTGCTCCTGGATAGGAAGGTAGGATATTATATAAATATGAACTTTTTCCCCCACCCTAAAAATTTAATACAATTCCAAGCAACATTATTCTCTTACAATGAGAATAATAAGTGTCTTTAATGCATGTGAAAGAATAAAAAATGAGAATGCCTGAGATATAGGATAATAAGCAGCTAAAAGAACATATTAAAATAAAAATAATTTTAACGGGCATATCACAAGCAATAATCTAGGGAATCAAATCACCAAAAAAAAGGAAAAGGCCCAGAAACCAACAGGGGAACAAAGGAATTGAGTATATTAAAACAAAACATTTCAAATTGTTTGAAGATTCTCAGATCATTGAGTTACAACGGGGGTGGGGGGAAATGAATTAACAGAGGGGAAAAAAAAGAATAAGTTCTCACTATACAGTTAAAATAGATTTCAGAGTATTGAGGAGGCATATATCAGAAATGGAAGTAACAGCATTACCAGAAATGTTATAGATTAATATTTATTTAATGGTAACAAAAAGCATTTTAGACCTATTATCAAAAAATTAAGCTTGATGTAGTGTAATAATATGTATTTGTCTACATGGTAAATTTAAATAATTTATAGCATAAATAGATGGCAAATGACAATTGATAAAATTTCTTATAATAAGAATATACCTCAGTGTTAGGGGTGGAGAAGAGATGTAAAAACATCAGTTTAATGAAAACATACAATTGGCTGATACTTCCAGGGGAAAATTTACTTCAACTAATTAGTAATAAGAAATGAACTGGAACTAAGATAATAAATAATACCATTTGGTGAATTAAAAAAAAAAAAAAGTAGATGAAGCAGAAACCCAAGGGGTCAACTGTATACATAATAGAAACTCAAAGAGGAGAAGAAAAAAATGGACAGGAAATAAAACAAAATCTCAGATAACATTTTTCTAAATTAAAACAACACCACCTGAGTGTTCAGATGTAAAATATTGATTCATTTATTTAACTACGATGAGGTGATAGGCCTAGACATGAGCCAAGTCATGAGACTGCAAATTGTATAGATTAGATAACCTGGATGAACTATCATGGGTATTTTTCTGTGTGATAAAAAGCTATTTCAGAAGACTCTAAGTAGAAAGAAGCATGATACATATCCCATTGTAACAGAATCCATAAAAAGAGATACTCATTGAGACAAATCTGGGCAAAATCCCTACATTTCAAGATTAGTAAGGATGATGGGAACATTGGAAAAACAAACAGCAAATAATAGTTTACTTCAGGGTGTTTGGATTGAAAGTAATATGTACGCTTTGTACCTTCATGTCCTTCCAAAATTCTCCAGAATGAGCACACACATTTTAATCAGAGTAAACAAAAAAATACTTTTTCATAAGATCATGTCAGCTCCTGCCTGTGAGCCCCTCACACCCAAGTTTTCCCTTAACTGTAATGCTGTTATATTAAACCTATTTGTTAACAAATTTGTAAACCTATTTGTTTACATTCCATTGTAAAAAGAACACGTGGATAGACATTTAATTGCATAAGGGATTTGTACTGAAATCACCTTAATAAATCAAGCTCGGAACATCCGTGAACATTTATACCTACACTACATATTTGAAGGAAGATCAGACAAGCGCAAAAGCTCAGAATCACAAGAAACAAACTATTTAAATACAAAACCTGCTGCCAAAACCACCCTAGAAAATCTCTGTTGTTTTATTAGACACAGTTCTGTTTTGGTTGATGAAGTATTGGTTATGTTGATGCAAAATAACAAAGCTTTCCAAATGGAAAAGCAATGTTTTTCTTTAATCCATAGTCAATGAGAAAAATCACAGAAATTAAGGAGGATAATACTGCACACAATATTCGTTGGTTATCCTGGGTTTGGTTTTCTTTTCAAACAAATGTACATTGCCACCATTAAAAAAAAAAAGAACAGAATACAATTGAGCTGACATGCCCAGAAATTCCACAGAGAGAGGCACCTGTCACATGTAATTGATAGAAAAGGAGTTATTTGTCCTCAGAAATTGATTCAAAAGTGGAGGTGTAAATATTTATTCTCCCATATTTATCAAAGTCTACATGATCTGTAAAACACAGGATGCCCAATCAGTTTCAGTGTTTTTCTGGCCAGTCCCACTTTTTGAACATTTAGTGAGTTAACTAAAGCAATTTAGCTTTGTTGGTAAAAGAACAGCAACTTCCTTGCTAAACATAATGGCCCTAATGATATTGCTAATGTTTTTCATACGTTCATGGACTTTAAAATATTAGTTGGTGATGTTAATAAACCCAGTATATAAATCAATGTTCTTTCTCAAAATTTTAATCATAGAGTTACTATATAACCCAGAAAGTTCAGTCCAGATCCGTGATTTTCAGCCGGGTGTGCCTGTCATACCACTGTTCCCTGAGAGGTGCACTGTGAAAATTTTTGGAGACCATTAGCTAAATTATTTTTGAAGGAAGGTCAAAGTACAGTAAGCATATTCTTTTTGTTTTTTACTTTTTTTTTGATCAACATAATTTTAGTATGCCATATTCACACACACACACACACACCCTGATGTTTACTGGACTGTTTAGAGCAATGCAATTTATAATAAAAAAAAGAAATAGCACAAACATCTATCAACTGATGAAGCAATAAACAAACTTGCTATATCCATAGAGTAGAATTGTACTCAGCTATGTAAAGGGATTAAGTAATGGTACACATATACACATAATACCTGAGTGGAACGTGAAAACATTATAAATAAAAGAAGCCAGATACTAAAATTGAAGCCTTAATGGGGATAAAAGAAGAATCTCTTATCTCTAGAAATTCTGAGCCCAGACCATCCATCCCAACTGCTACTAAATTTCTAGTTGAGAAACTATCTCAATCTGCCTAAGTTGGGGGTAAATTATTACACATACATATATGATTAATATAGTCATCTATTTTATTAATTGTAGCATTATCCAAAATAACAAAATATTTTAGAAATCTAAATCTTTGTAAGTACTGATATACATACATGCATTTATTAGGTGAAATAAATATATATGAAAACTAAGAATTATGTGGATATTTCCTATAGGAAAAATGCATAAAATTTTGTCAAAATGCTTATATAGACAAAAAAAATCTCTAGAAGGATAATAGTAATCTTCTGACATTTGTTGTCTTTTCCATGGAGGATGGAAGACAAATTTGAAAGGAGACTTTTCACTATAATCTATGTGTTTATTATACCATTTTCATCCCATGGAAAGCAGTACTTTTAAAAAATAGACATTCATTTCTGCTACTGGAAAGACAGCCTGGGAAGTTCAGGCAATCCCCCTACCCCTGCCACCCCTCAGAAACAAACATAAAAGCACACAAAGTTGTTTAAATAAAACAGTTATTATAGGGCACTGGAAAATGACTAGACATAGCAACAGCTTAGGAAGGGCTTATTCATGGGCAACTCTATTGCTTTAAACAAGGGCAGCGACTCTGCAGCCTGGTTGCCTGGAGGCATTTCTGCTTCTTATAGCCTCAGCAACACAATTTCAAAGTTTTGCAAGCCAGAGGTGGTGGCATCCATTTGGGGCAGGGAGCAGAGCAGTTAGAAATTGGAACTGAACACAGTAAGAATGGAATAGCTTTACAGTGGCTGAGAAATATATTCTTCACACATTTCCAGCAGACTTCCAAACTGTGTGCACAGGAGGGAAGGAGTCTAAAGGCAAGAACTGAAAACCCTGAAAAACTCTGGAAGAGTCCTCAGGTATCAATGAATTCCTCAATGCACAACCCAGGCCACCAGAGGGTAGAAGATTTACTGCCTTGCTATGGTTGAGCCTAACCTCTGCCGACATTGCTGGCTCACGCTAGTAACACAAGAAGAAAGGAGACACAGAGGGAGCTGATAAACAAGCAAGCAAACCAATGAAACTTCAGAATCGATATCTGTGGCTGCTCCAAGTGAGGGAGGCAGATTTTAACATTTGAGTCCAGGTAAAGTATGAGCCTATAAAGCAAAAACATCAGCAATACCAGAAAGAATAAAGTACAATCCAGAGTCACAGCAATATTTTGACTTTAATGTGTAGTCTAAAAAATTAAGACACAGAAAAGTGTTTCCTATGTTAAATAAGAAAGCAACAGAAACAGAGTCAAAATGCCGTCACATTTTGGGCGGCACCTGTGGCTCAAAGGAGTAGGGCACCAGCCCCATATGCCGGAGGTGGTGGGTTCAAGCCCAGCCCCGGCCAAAAACTGCAAAAAAAAAAAAAAAAAAAAAGTAGTCACATTTTGAATTGAATTGATGAATGATGAATATTTCAATGCACACATTGTTCGAAGAATTGAAGCAACTAGATTCAAATAATTAGAGGGAGATATGCCAATAACAAATGAATAAATGGAAATGTGTGACAAGTAATGGAAATTATAAAAAACAAAAACTTAGGCTTAAAATATAAAAATTTAAAAATATATATATTAGATGGGCTCAAGAAAAGATTTGATATAGCAGAAAACCAGGAAATCGAATAGAGAATAACAGAAATTTCACAATATAAATGACAGTCAAAATATATCATGGAAAAATGACTCAAGCTTTGGAGACTTGTGGCAACATTAAACATCCCAATATATATACGATTAGAGTCCAAAAACAGAAAAAGGCCACAAAAATCATTTAGAGAAATAATGGTGGAAAAAATCCCTCAAATTTGGTATGAAATAGTGCCCTGTGAGTTCAGCAAGAAAATTTAAGTAGAATGTGCCCTAAAATGTCCCCTAGACACATCATACTCAATATGGTAAAAACTAGTGTGAAATAAATAGAAAAAAACTAGAAAATACTTAAAGAGACAAGAAAAAATTACCACAAAGGACATGTATAGATCGTAAATGGATATTGTTAAGTAAAAGAAATCAGCCTGCAAGATTACATACTGAATGATTCTAATTTATAGCACGCATGCAGACTACAGTGAAGGTTAAAATCTTACTGCTTTCCAGGGATTCGGCAGGAGGTGGGGAAGGGTTGAAGACTCATAAGCTGCGCACAGGGATTTCTCTATAATAGTGAATCTATTCTATATGACATAATAGTATGGTTGTTGATACATCTCACTATGCATTTGATAAAACTCACAGAGCTTTACAGTCCAAAGAGTAAACCTTGATGTATACAAATTGAAAAAACTTTTAGGAAGTCAAGATCTCAGGACAAAATACAGAAAAGGACCAAACAATCTAACTGTGGTATAAGTGTAGGAAATGACTCATTGATGGGAGTGAGAGGGAAAGGGGTGGACCTATGTTACTTTGGAAGTGAGGGAAATCTAGTAAGACTAAAGGAAAGATAAACTTGATATAAGCTCTGTAGTCAGGTATGGAGTGTGGGGCAAGGATTGTGACACTATAATTATATATCTATGCTGAAACGAAACAAGTAAATGAATGGTGGATATTGGGGACTGGATCTCTCACCGAATGTATTCACACCTCAGTAGTATTAAGCACACCCAGTTTCCAGATCTTGGATTCTAATACCATTTTCCAATAAAAGGGCACAGAATTTCTAGGAGACAAGTTTGGTTCTAGAAATGGGACAGAACATATTCAAGCTGAGTCTGTTGCAAGAGGTGCATTTTGTTGTACCAGAACGATTCTAAAGTTTGCATAAAAATGGAAATGACATTTATTTCACAAACCAATGCAATTTATTTCACACAAGGAAAATTACAGGATTTACCCTGCATGACTTAAAGGCAACGGTAATTAAAATAATTTGCCACTGGTGAAAAGACAGATGTATAAACAGCCAGGCCACTCTTTGAGTCACCCATATATTCATCATATTGATGACTTTATTTTTGACAGAGGTGCCAAACTGATGTTACTAAGGAATGAAATGGGTTGTAAACAAATGGTATTGGATCAACTAGATATTTCATGGGAGAAAACAATGAACACCGACTTCTTCCCCCTCATATCATACACAAAAATTAATTCAATAAAACTGGAAAACTTCTACGAGAAAATAAGAACACTTTTATAGCCCTGAAGTAGGTAAAGTTTTTAGAAGATAAAATATATAAAAATAAAATTTAAGAAATGATAAATGGGACCACATCACAGTCGACATAAGGAGGGTAGGAATAAGGATGAAACTTTTACTTAGTTATAGCTCTTTACTCTGAATAGCAACTTGTTTGTCATGGGGGCATACCTAGAGCATATTAAAGAGAATATTGGGTATGTTAAGGAATGTGTCATCGAAGACTAGCTGAATTCTAATTGACAGACTAGGAATAACTCTGACATTTCAATGGCTTAGTCTGGTAGTTTTGCTTTTTTCTGCTTTGTTTTATTTTGTTTTATTTCTCTCTCCTATAAAACCCAATTGGGTATGTGTTAGAGGTGGGTGTTTCAGTGCTCTGCTCTGCTCAGGGATACAGGCTGACAGAGGCTGTGTCATCTTCAACCTACAGCTTCCAAGATAACCCTGGTATTTAACATCCACCAGGCACACAGAAAATAGAGTGCTGGACCTTACCGGCCATGCCTCAAAGTTGTGAGATCACTTTCATCGGCTGCAACGCAATCACATGGGAACAGCTGACTGAAATGAAGGTTAAGAAATGCAATCCAGCTATGCGGCTAGAAAGAAAATGACACGCATTTGTGCACAGCTAGGAAAGCTCTGCTACAAAGCTTATAGTAAGTCAGCGGTGATTGTTTTTGTTTGCCAAGAATTCATTTTACCTTTTCTCTGTTAGAGCAACCTAAATTATTTGAAATGCCGCAGTATCAATCTATGTGCTACAGGTGGAGACAGATCTTCTCAGCCAAGCAGAGCCAGTGATCTGCTAGTCTGGGATTACGCTGAAGATCACAGACCATTACTAAGGTGCTGGTATCTACAGTTGACTCTGACCATCCGCAGTGCCACCTGTGGAGCACTTGATTTAAAAATTAGGTAACAGACGAAAAAGAGCCAAAGAAGGCGGACAGGAAAATGTTGAGATGATATAGTCTGAGCTGCTGGATCCAGTTGTACCTGTAACAAACAATATATCTGGACTTTAAAGTTATGTAAACCAATAAATACCCTTTCTTTTTGATTAGAGTAATTTGAAATGGTTTTTCCATTCTGTTTTTGCCAACTAAGAATTCTTACTGATATAAAAATTTACGCAGCAATAACCAGATAGAGAAATGAACAAAACCCCAAAATATTGTTTAGGCCAGGGTAGCTAGTGTCCAAGAGTAGTGTCACAGCCCACTGCTGCCACCGCTTGTCAGGGCCCAGCTTAACTGGGTTCTGGACACGGACCGCTAAGCTACATTGCTCAAGAACAATTTCTCTTAGGTGCCTAAGAGCTTTACTTTAGCTGACATGGATAGGGTAGGGGGAGTCTTGGAGAGAGTAAAGCAGTCTTAGAATAGATTGAGCTTAGTCTTTAGATAGACGCCATGCTGGCGTTCTGCAGGCAGGAGAGGAGACAGAGTCAGAGCCCTCGCCTCCAGCCTGATCACGTGACTCTAAACACCACAGGTGTAGAGACTGCCAATTTACCACTGCTCTCATCTCACAAGCTCTCATGCTTGTTAGGAGAGCTAAATCCCTCTTCACACCCTTTCCACCAAGGTGTTTCATTATTAAGCTATACAGGTATTTCTTATAACTCTCATTCCTCCTAGCCATAGGCTATACAGGCTGCTACAAGTAGGTTCAAGGTCATGCCTTATTTCTAAAGGGTCAATGGCTTAAGAACTTGGAACTGCGTAACAGGGTAGACGTCCAGCCTAAAAGGCAGCTCACACCAATTGGAACTATTTAGCTTCTCATGTGTACACCTGGTGATAAGTTCACTCTAGAGGCATGGGATCAGAACATTCTGACTCCTCTCACAGAATGGGTAAAAGACTGGGGTGTGCTCTCCATCTGTCCCATTAATAAGCAAGGTTGGAACTGCAGCCTTCAATGGAAGCCAAGTCCTTCTCCAATTAGAGCAACTTATAGGCAATTGCACAGCATGGAGAAAATATCACAACTTTTAAACAAGTTCTAGTAGAAAGACACTGTGTGTTTGTACAGGGAGAAATTAATTTACTAACCACCCGTATTTACCACTCTTGATCGCATAGTACCTGCACAGAGAGATTTAAATACAAAATTATACTCTAACTGACCATGCCCATTCTAGATGCCAGGTCCTTTGGTTTCAAAGGACCAATTCTTAGTTTTCTCCTGTAACAAGGAGAGAATGCCCGTTCATGACTGAAATAGCAATGGACCATGCTAGGAATTACTTTTCATTTTCTTTAGAGACAGTTGAACCACTAATCAGTCATTGTCTTAATCATCAACTTTACATTATTTAGATTGTGAATCCATTGGTGTAATTCTGACAAAAACTAATCAGTCTATATTTTGTATAGATTGAGGTTGTATTTGCAGCAACGGTGCTATAATTATGCCTTTAGATAGATAACTTGTCAGCTGGAGTTTGACTGCCTGAAAACATTAATATGATATGGTCACTGTGTTCAGGTCTATTTTGCTTTTTCTAAAAAAAAAAAAAGCACCCTTGGTTCATTTCATATTACAAATTTGTACAGGGGTCAATTCAATTAATTTATTCAACAGGGATACTCATGATTCATAAATTACCTGTTACCTGTGACCACTGAAGAAGAAATTGCTTTACTATTGAGATTTGGGGGGAATGGGGCTTCTTTTACTTGATTCCTGTCATTTAAAACTCAAGTCAACATCTTTCAAACAGTAAATAATGTTATTTTATTAAATGATTCATATCCTGTTCAAACTCTTGTCAAGATAATTTTAACTCATAGGAAATGTAGTGGTTTTTTTTGATGTCACAATTGGTTTCTCAATTTTCTGAGACTAATCAAGTTATAAAATGAAAAATATAGATGAATTTTTACTCATTAATTAGTTCAAGAAGTATTAAGCAAGTAAGGTGTGCTAGGCATGTAATGCATGTTATGAAAAGGAATTATAAAAACAAAGTAACACCATTCCTACTAAGAAAACTGTGATAGGGTCCTAGGAACTTTTACCAAGGAGAACTATCAGTATTCACATATTCCTGAGAATAAAAAAATTACATTTGCCAGTACACTTTCTATACTGGTAATGAGGTCCACGTTTCCCCTTTTCAATATCAATATTGTAAGAAATACACTATCAACTCTGAATTTTTTGCTTAGTCATACACTATCTCTTGAGAATGTTAAAGCATAATTTGTAAAGCATTAATTCTTCCAATGAATGCAAAGTATACACCTGCTGTTTCCTAAGGAAGTTCCAAAGGCAATAAAACCACAGATTTACTGTCTAAAATGTACAATTCCCCATGATAAAGAAATCTGTAGATTCAGTATGTTTTCAAGTACACCTTGTTTGTTAAATAGAACTCTTTTCAAATTATCAACCAATCTATTTGATCACTTTTTTTCTTGGGGAGCCATTCCAGTGACTCTCCTGACAACTTGTCTAAGAGAATACTGGATATTTCTGAAAAGTTCATATCATGAGAAAGATATTAATAATCTCTGAAAATAACAGAAGGATGCTGAAAGTCAACATTCTGCCTTTGTCTATGAGGTTGAGTAGAACTCCTTGTGAAGGAGGAATACCAATTTTCCAGGATTGTTTTGCCAGACATTAAAAGACAGATTAAAGATATTTGAAAGGGAACACTATTGGAAGAACCAGAGGGTTTCCTCCCAAATTACTACCTACCAATAACATTGCCTTCTTTGTTCAGCTCTGTTTCTGAGGCAATATCAAATCTAGAGCATGAAGGGCAAAAGAAGAAATTTATATAAAATAATCTTTTTCTTATGTCAACCAGAGCTATCACCTGGCAACAACCAGCTGCCTTGATGTACTGTCAATTGGCTGAGCTGAAAAATACTACATAGAGAACGGAGTGCTTCAAAACACAGCATTTCTTCTTCCAGCAAGCCTGACAGAAACAGCTGTTGAGTTTCGATTTTAGAAAGTAAAAACATTGGAAGTCAATGACTGTTAGATTGTGTTCATCTGGCATCTACCTCATCCACACCCCATACACCATTTTCTTCTCTGAGTCCCCATTTGACATTGTCTCTAACCTTGTGGTCAGTGAAGCTAACACTTCCCTCAATTAACCCAGGATTGAACCAGCATCCCATGTAATAGGGACAGAGCATAGAGTTCCCACTGGTCATTCCTGGGACCCTGGGCAGGTGGCAATGCAGACTCATGACTTCAGTTGGAGCTACTTAGAAATAGAATCTGTCTTTTCATTGAGGTTTCTTAGAATGTAAGTGTATTAGTCTATTGTGGATGATGTAACAAGCAGCATGGACTAGATAGGTTAAATCACTAACACTTATTTCTCATAGTTCTGGAAGCTGGGTAAAATCAAGGAGTCAGCAGATTTTGTGTCTGGGGAGAGTTCCTTCCTCATAGACTGGTCTATACTCACATGGGGGAAAGATGATGGTTCTCTCTCAGCCTTTTTTTATAAAAGAACACAAATCCTTTTCATGAGAGCCCCCATCTCAGGACCTAATCACTTCCCAAAGGCCTCACTTCTAATTCCATCACATTGGGGATTAGTATTTCAACATGTAAATTTTGAAGGGACAAGAACATTCACTCTGTAACAGGTAAGGCTTGGGGTTTAGTGCCATCATTGTATTACCACATGGGGCCGTGATTGCCTTAGAACTAAATAACTCAGTGGAGTGCAGAGTTCAGAGATGAAGAAGCTTTGATCTGAAGATTGATGTAATGTATATATGTGGACCTTATGTTTATTTAAACTAATTTTTAATTAATGCTTACATTCTGCTTAAGCTAGATTGAATTGACTGTCTTTTTTCCATTTGAGTCTTAAAATATATAATATGTACATGTCACAGTTGAATGAAAGATGACCTTAAAGATTTATTAAAGGGGCATTTATGGAGGCTGGCTACCAAATGTGAAAATTCCGGGGCTGCAACTTACCATATCTACTTGAGCAATGAATTTAACCACTCTGAACATTGGGTTTTTTATTTAGAAAGTATAGACCTCCAAACATTGCCTTGCAAAGGGTTGCCTCAGCTATCTGAATAGGCCATAAAGGGTGGCTGAGTTGTATACTTTTATCCATGAAAGTAGCTCCATCTGCAATGTTTTCCAGAAAGCATCATTTTTGTAGCAAACACCTTGAGGAGTAATGACACCAGGAATTGCATAATGGAGCAGATGTGGGGGAGTCCATACGAGATCACTTAGCACAGTGTAGTCACAAATGTTTTCCTTCATATAATTGCCAGAATGTCAGGCCTAGAAGCAATCTACACGGTCACCTCCTTTAACTACTACCTAATAGAAATGAGAAAACCAAGTCCAGAAAGGGGGAGCATGGTAATTATCATCATATGGCCTGTCACTGGCAGAGACAAGCCTAGATTTCACATCGTCTACCCATTTGTACGCCATTCTTTCTGTTATGCATCTTTAATAACAACAGTTGGGAAGACAGTGATGTTGTACTTAAAAAAAAAAGAGAGATCTAAACATGTCTGTTTTGAATGTTACCAGCTGGCTGCCCTATTTCTAGAGACAAAATTAAAAACTAAGAGGTTGAACTAACCTTTTTGCAGGTGTAGCTGAGTGGCAGTTGCTTTGCAACTCAACAGGGAAGATTTGCAATCTGGTGGAGTTGAGTGAAGGCAACTGAGTGTCTGAAAGTTGAGGTCTGAGTGAATAATAGAAGGGGAAAAATCAACCAAGTCTGTCTTTGATGTATACATTTATCAAATAACATGAACAGCAAAGAAAATTTACGTTTTGAGAGCATGGGGGGCATGTGTTTATTGAGATATTTATATAATGAATATGTAGACACAGCCCCCTCAAAGAGAAGAACTATGCTGTCTTTATGAGATTCTTTGTTTTCCACATTGAAATTAAGTCAATGTTTAAATCAAAGGTAGGGCCAATATAATTCACAAGTAGTATCCCAT
The DNA here is from genome assembly GCA_963573935.1 of Arctocebus calabarensis. NCBI lineage: Eukaryota > Metazoa > Chordata > Mammalia > Primates > Lorisidae > Arctocebus > Arctocebus calabarensis. Next base: position 36,139 of record CAUYON010074443.1, on the reverse strand, counting down.
ACGTTTTCTTACAAATACAAATAAAAATTACCACCACTAGTGACAGAGCATCAGTCAAATCAATATTTGTCATTTGAATAAGAGATGGAATATTCTAATTTCAAATCTAAATTTCGTAAGTGAATTCAGATACAATTGAAAAAGCATTCTCTTAAATTCCTTAATACAGATGTTTGATAAGCCAGACATCCAATACATTGGGAAAACATTTTCCTTACATCATTTCTCATCTCCTTTTGTTTCCCTTGCTCTCTTGTACTTCGTTTTCCTTGAAAAGTACCAAGAGTTCTTTCTGACTTTGTTAGTTATCCAATGCCCCAAAGTCTTTCCCCTACTGCATTTCACTCCTCAAGTTGAAGAGCCTCATTAATTGAGCTTTGTTTTGCTCAAACATCGCATTGAAACTCATCTGTAGCAAATCTAACTCCCATAAGAGTGTACTACACATCTCATCTTGGGATCTCCAGAAAAACAAGTGAACATGTACAAGGCAAAAATTCAGCTCTTGTGAAGATGTGAGGTAATTCTTCTCCATCTCTTTGTTTTTAATTTGCAATGTGAGATCACTTCTAAGTATTGTTGACAAGAAATTAGTTAAAAAACTTGATGTTCTACTTAAGCTGTAATATACATGGGACTTGAAACCCTTTTTTTAAAAAAATATGACAAAGTTTTTTAGATATGCTAGAAAATGTCCTGCCATCCTTAAACCCTGGATAAAATTTATATTACGGGTACACTGTTAAGCTCCAAGCTGTGATACACAGTTGTAACCGTCTGGAGGAAGATGGGAGACCAGACTCAGACCTATGGAAGTGTTACCTCCCCAAAGGAAGGGTTTGTTCACTGGGCCTGAATCAAGCTAGGAGACAAAGCCACGTCGGTTACAGAAGGTAGGGAGGAATTATTATTTGGCACAAGTAAGAAGTATACTTGGGATATTTCCCAAAATAGTATGTCCCCAGATAAAGGAGTGGTACTGGTTTTAGATTCAGAGGGCAATGAGGTAATGCAGGGTGGCATGATATGAGTGGATGCCTCTTAATTCCATCCCTCAGTTTATCCCATGGTCATGGGCTTGGTTTATCTGGGCATGCTCAGTTTTTATAATCTTCAACTTCGGGTCTATGGTATTAATAACTGAAGAACAACTCGCAATTTTGCTACAAGTTGACCCATGTAGGTCTGATGCATTTACAGAAGTGGGGGTTGGAGCAGAAATCCTTGCCTTAACCAGAGTTTCTTTTTTTTTGCAGTATTTTGCCAGAGCTGGGTCCGAACCCACCACCTCCGGCACATGGGGCTGGCGCCCTACTCCTTGCGCCACCGCAACGTCCTTAACCAGAGTTTCAAATGGTTCCATCTTGGGTGTCTGGTTAAGATAAAGAAAAACCCAACCCATTTCACAAAAGGACTTCCCCAGGATGCTTGTCTGTATGTTTTGACTGTATCTACAGGGGAAAAATTGTTCATCGTGAAATGAACAATCATCAAATAGTACTTTTCTATGTGATCTAAAAGTTATTAATCCCAGAACATCATCGAAAGTGGTTGTGGTATAATAGAACCTCCAGGTATTCATAGTAACATGCAAAATCCTCACTGGATAGCAGGTTCTCAAACTGGGTCTCCTAGAGTTCCCACAGATAAAGTTTCAGCAAACACGTGATCATATTGAACATGATAAAACTCGGGAAAAGGGGAAAAATGAAGAAGAGCCAGCAGAAGTAAGAACAGTATCAGACCTACAATGTTTTAGGAATTAAAAGTGTTAAGATATAGAATATGAAATGTTTTACGGGTTTTCAAAAGAAATAAAAAGAAATTTAAAAATATTAGCTAGAAATAAGAAAACTGATTATGTATACAGTAAAAAAGAACACTTCTAAATGTTTCCTGAAGTGAAAGAACACTTCTAAATGTTTCTTAAAATGAAAAATGTTTCATTTTTAAGAGATCATGAAGGAATTTAAAGATAGAAATAGATGTGATGCTGATAAACAGAATGTCAAAGCTAAAGAAAAGCAAGACACAGAATTTAAGAGATTGCAGGTTAAAAAGTTTTACATGTTTAACCACAATGCCAGAAAGAAGAAAGTGGCTAAACATGTAAAACTTTTTTTTTCTTTTTTCTTTTTTGTTATTAGATCATAGCTGTGTACATTAAGGCAATCATGAGGTACAATGTGCTGGTTTTATATACGATTTGAAATATTTTCATCAAACTGGTTAACATAGCATCATTTTTCTCTGAGTAACAATGAAATCAATTAAAGTTGAATTGGCCTCACACTACCCTTTCAGACAGACCCCACAATTCTAATTCTGCATCTGCCATTTCATTGCTATTGTTTTCTAAATAACCTGTGGTTGAAGTTTTAATTACCTCTTTTACTCAGTAGTAAAGTAACAATTGTTTTTGTTTTCCTGAATACTGACAGAGTTTAGTTATTTAATCTTTTCATATTAGCCGCTGGGCTTGTTGCATGGTAATCAGATAATACGACTGACACAGCTTACACTTTGGGGGAAATTGCTGACATTTTTACTCAGGTCTAGCGAAGGTGATGATTTATATACCTTTTTCAGGGAAATGTGGAAAACAAGGCACACAGTTGGGATTTTTAGGATTTATATGTCAATATACATGTTGAATAGATTCATTGTGTGGTTTCTCATGCTACTACAAATGCACAATGAAGTATGCAATTGTTACTAATTATGTAGCAAATTATTACTAAGATGATAGTCATGATAGGCAGTTTCACATTACTTATCAATAATTTATGTCTAAATTTTATTCTAGCAGTTTCCATTTCAGAAATGTGTTCTGAGGTAAATATCAAAGCAGTGTACAAAGAGTTAGCTTCAAAGACGTGCCCTGAAGGACTGTTTATATTATTGAAAAATTGGAAATGATCTAAACGTCTGACCATAGGAGGATCTTTTTATATGAATTCTGCTGCATCTAAGCAGTGGTGTTATTTGTGTGTGTGTTTATCACAGAAAAATACCTGGCTCAGAATGAATGGTCTCCTACAGTGACTGAGAAAAAATGAAGTCAATTTAACAAATGGGTTTTAAATCATAATGGAACTCTTATTACATAAATATTCTTTTCCAAACAAAAAAAAAAAAAGAAAAGCATCTGTAGCAAAATGCAAAGAGCAAAACACATCACAATTTGTGCTTCCTATGCTAGTCTCTAGATTCTACTGAATCTATAATAAAAAATATTACTTTTATCATAAAATATACTTAATTATTTTATCATGTCTACATAACTGAGAACATAATACATTTCCCCAAATAGTAAAATTGCGAAGTCTATGATTGCATATTTATGTAATGGACATTTTTATATTCTTTATTTCAATAACATTTACAAAAAAAAAAAAATAGAAAGCTGAAGGAAACAGCTGACAATACAGAATCAGCCTACGTGAAAGTATATCAGTTTCCAGCCTGACAGTCAGGAAAGCAAAAGTCCTCATTGGCAGTGGGAGGCCTGTGACAAAGGAACTGATATTTTCAAATCTGCACCTATTTGGAATTGCAATTTCCAAGTTCTGAGGACTATAATTATGAAACCATGAAAACCTCAAGACTTAGTATACACTTTCTGCAAAAGGGAGTTTAAAGGGATGGATCAAACTCAAAGCTCTCAAAACTAACAAGAATAAATATTATTTAAAAAATTGAAATTATTGTAAAGTCTTCCCAACAGCTATAAGGTACCATAGCGCATTAATTGACTGAACCATCAAATACTCAGTAATCATAAGATTGAGATAGTAAATAGGTAGGCGTTATGATGCGAAATAAACATATGTTCCTCTGATTTAATGGAAGGGAAATAACTAATATTCATGTAGCACCAAGTTCCCACATGTTTTCCTAGACATAGCAGAGCACTGTGCAATAATCACCTCCTCACGTGGTCTTGTGAAAGTCTTTCAAGGTCTTAAGCTTACTGGTCTACTTTACTTGTTATTTCCTTTGACCTCATCAATCACTTTCCGCCCTCCTTGAAACACTCTTTCCCCTTTGCTCCTAGGATGTCGCATTCTCTTAGTTTCGCACCTGTTGACCTCTCTGACATTTTTAGCTTCTCTTCCTCTGCCCATCTTCATGGCTCTATCCTAGATTCTATTTCCAGATTTTTTTCATATTTCTTTGGTAATCTCAATCACCCCCATGCCTGACAATTACTAAGCCTGTATTTCCAGAGCAAACCTCTCTCGAACTGGAAGCTAACTGCTTCTTTGGCAGTCTCATTAAAACTCTCAGAGTTTTCATATCCAAACACGAAATCATCTCCCACCCCAAATCTCCATTTTCAGCATTTCAGATCTCTGCAAGTGAGACCCTCGTTTGTTGAGCTGCTGAAGTCAGAACCCTGAGTCATTCTGGATAACTGCCTCCTACTCAATCTACAACCAAATCATCAATTCCTGTCCAGCCCCACTCTGAAATCTCTTTCAAGTGTATCCCTTTTAACCCTCCCCATTGCACTGGCCTTGACCCAAGCCGCCATGACTTCTTACTTGGTATTACCATCAGAGCCCTACAGGTGTCTCAGCTGCTTTCCAACAGTCCCTACCTCACACCACATACATGCAGTGTTACAACCCCTTCAAAACTCACCCTAGCTAAGATGAGGAGAGCAAATATGTCTGAAAGGGACACCCACGGGGGAGAAGGGGTTGAGAACAGATGTTTGATTAGTAAACCAGCAGCATGTCTCAAAGCCATTCTGAAACTTCCTACCACAATAATCCTCTCTTTAGCAAAACTGCTGTATAGGCTAAAGCACTTGCTCTCAAACTTGAGCACACTCCAGTGTCACTGAAGTTTAAAAGTGCATGTGTCTACCTCTGACCCTCAGAAGTTCTGATTTATTCATAAAGGGTACAGTCTAGACACTGCAATTCCCAGAACTTTTTAAATAATTTTAATATTTCACAAAATTTGAGGATTACAGATGTATGATAGTGCCAAATCTTTGTAACCTCCCACCCTCCCCCACTATCATCTTTCTTTGGGATGCCTTTTACCCACTGAATTTTATTTTTTCTCTTTTTTTCCTCTAAAAAAAAAAACCCTATAGGAAGGTAAGATTAATTTTTTGATGCTGTTTGCATTGATAATTTTTTCTGGGATCTGTATGTGGTGTTTATGAAAATGAATCGCTGTCTAAATTTTCCTAGTGTGATGAAAGAGAGCACATGAGAATGTGTTTGCAAGGCCTGAATTTGGGATATGTCAGTGAAAGAGAAAAAGATGAAAAGATTTCTATTGGATGGTAACATTGCAAAGCCAGCTCTCCAAATCAGCTTCAGTCAACATAAAAAGGAACAAAAATGAAAGTGATCAGTATCAATTATCCCATTTTAGGTAATGCCACATTAGCCTGCCTGCCTATAATGTTTACTTGTCCTTTCACATCAGTTTAACGGACGTGACATTTGAGATGGAAGAAAACTTAGTCAATTAAATAAAAATGCTTTGGGGTCAGTGTAATATGAAACAATGTTTACTTATTTATAAATCATACAATATTTGGGGGAAATGTTGTAAAATGCAAGATACAACTTGCCTCTGAAGTCTAATGGGAGTGTAGGGTCACCCCAAAAGGGTTCCACTGAGATTTTAACAACATAACTTATTCTTGTATGCCCTGGGACATTTTCTAAACTGTACTTCCCTGAAGATGAGGAAATGTGAAGAAAGCCATTTCAGAGGATCAGACCATAATAGGATAGGCATGAAGTTATAACACAGTTGCAAGAGGAGATTCATGACGGCTACAGCAACGGGCAGAGGAGAACGTGCCAGGGTCCAGAATTAATTGGCCATCTTCAAATAGAAACCTGAATATAAATGGATAATATTAAAATTCACAAAAGAACAAATGAACATGGTGACAAAAGGCGCGTAGTTCAGAAAGTCAGAATAACAGAAGAAATAAAATACAATCTTGCTAAACAGTTGCAGTAACGTTTACTCTTGGGTCAGTCAGCGACAGGACCTCCCCTCCTGAATACAACACACTGTCCCCATAGGCAATAGGGCTTTATGAAGAACGACACATTCCTAGATTCTTAGAACACATACAGGCAATTTGTACTGAAATAACAAGTGAGATTCAGCTGTATTCCTACAGTTCAACATGAATGGGAAACAGATAACCTTTGCAAGGGACGAAAGTCAACAGGATAATCTAAATTAAAAAAAGCTACTTCAGTAAAATGAGCCATTTTTCTGAGAGTGGTAGTTAACACTGTTCAGAGAAACTGAGTTATAGGAAATCTTTCTCCTCCTTTTGATCTGGAGTCCCTAACCTCAGCAGAATTGGGGGAGATTCCCTGCCCTGGTTTGGTTGTTACCGAAGGAATCCCCTAACACTGGGACTCACCTGTATCTCTGGTCTGCATTCCAGTCTGCTCTTTGGGGAAAAGTCAGTTAGCTCCCTTGAGCTGGTTTCTGGTACGGTAAGTAGGCTTCATCCTCTGAGCTAAAGCATGTGTCTGTCTGAAGGAAGGGACTGAGAAGTATTGCTTTATCTAGCCTCGGCAGTAAAGGGTGTCCAATTGCTTAACCACGCCCGCCTCAAGCAAGGAAAAGTAAATATGCTTCCCAGACTCACTACCCTTCAGATATTTGGATGGTGGATTTCTTGGGCCCTGGATTTTGAAACTTTATGAATTCTGGGTTTCTGACACACTATCCAAGCTTTTCCTTATAGAGTAATGACTTATGCTTATATTAGGTCTCTGCTTTCGCATTCGTTATAGATGGCAGGATTAAAAGATGGAGCCAGGCACAGTGGCTCACACATGTAGTTCCAGCACTCTGCGAGGCCAGGAGGGTGGATTGCTTGAGCTCAGGTGTTCAAGACAAGACTGAGCAAGAGAGAGACCCCATTTCTAAAAATAGCAGGTGTTATGTTGTGGCATGCACCTGTAGTCCCAGCTACTTGGAAATCTGAGGCAAGGGAATCACTTGAGCCCAAGAGTTTGTGGTTGCCGTGAGCTATGATGCCATGGCACTCAACCCAGGGAAATGGAGTGAGACTCTGTCTCAAAAAAAAAAAATTCTCAGATTGAAAAAAGAAGGAAAAGAGGCTTAAGAAAAATACAGACAACCTGTCAATCATGCTGGAGAATTTCTCTCCGTGACTTTATGTTCCATATTTCCAACAACTATTAAGCTTTCACCTGAACAGATGATCTCCGGCTCTGTTTGAATTTACGCTGGATGAAACGCAGACATGTTGAACAGCTGCTGACATTTCTACATCCAGCTGTCCCCAACTCTATCCCAAGTCTCTGGGAGTTTTTTGCTGTGTGAACCGCTGAACAGATTTGTGACTTAAATTCTAGATAAACAGTCTAAATTTACCAACACCAACTTTACCAACCCAGGCAAATAATAGAACACTACAAACTAAAGGGATAGCATGGCACAACATCCTCTGTCAGTGTTCGTCTCAAAGGTGCTTTATCTCAGCTCAATTCTACATCACAGAGGACAATAACACAGGGAAGAAGCTGCCCAGAAACCCACAGAGGGGCACTCAAACTCCAGCTCCTGCCACGATTGTGATTGCCGGACTAGCTTCTTGGATCAGGCAGATGTTGGGGTGAATGCTGTGAGCTTTGCAAATCTGAATCTCCTTAACAGAGATGCTGAGCTGCTATACTTCCAAAATTTTATCCTAAAATGTTCATGTACTTCCCATAACTGCTACATATAATAAGTAGTAAATTATGCTATTTCTGCACACTAAAAAGAAAATCGTGCTGAGATTGTCTCAGATTGTCCTGTAAATGCAATAATTATCACACAAATGACTAATTGCTTTCCTCTGGCATGGAATTGGTTGAGCAAAAATATGCCCAGATATCTTCACAGAAATAGTTGAAAATCACATTTAAAAATGGTTTCCATGTGTATATGCAGAGTAATCCAGTAATAAGTATAAATGATAGATTATGTTGAGTAAGAAATTACGGTTGAATAATGTTGAGTTTTAATTTTTGGTTTTAGGGGAATGTGGTTTAACAAATTAGCCAACATTAAATTGGGATTTTTTTTTTATTTCCCCATTTCTTGATGTATAACTCTTTCAACTAATGTGTCCAAGATAATTTGCTTTTTGTTTTACTTGATTATTTTCTTACCAAAAATGACTCTGTGTTTTCTCATGGGCTACATTCTGGGTCCTCACTCTGTTCTATGATAGCATGCAGTTCTTCTTGCCTGCTTAATGCTGCTTCACAATGAAAACTTTACCGATATCTTCAGAATCCAGCATTCTTTCATTCAAAACATATTGTCCCTATGCCTTCCCTGTGCTAGGCACCATTATGGGTCTTGGAGTCCCAGCAGATAACAAGTTTGCCTTTCTGGTCTTCCAGGCTGCCACCTAGCAGATGCTTGGTGAGTACTGACTACCTGAGAAATTGTGTTCATCCATTGCAGGTGCCTCAAACTCAAGGTTCCATGGTGACAGGCAGGGAAAAAGGGGCCCTTTCAAGATGAGACCAACTCTGGCAACAAAAAAATCCCGTGTCTCATTTAAGAAGGGAAGTTACTGCTTAGGCCTACCTGATGATGTATGTGGCCCTAGTATTGCCTATTTTTCTATTAAAAATTTCAAATAGCCCCAAATCCTGTTTTTTAAATTAATTTCCCTTTTAAAGTAATTTATAACTAACTACATTTATAATGAAATATTGGGGAAGGAAGCCAAACAAATCCTGGTTAAGGGCGGATTTGGTCCGTGGTCCACGAGCGTGGGACTGTGGAATAAATGAAGTTTATTTCCAAGTTTGCTTCTACCTTCTGACATTCTGTAAATGTTACAGATCCAGAACTGTTAGTACTCAAGAAATTCCTCCATCAGAAAGCAGAATAGTTTACGCATTCTGTTGATTGCTGTCAGTAAATCGAACTAGATGACCTCTAAATTCTCTTTCAGTTCTATGAGCTTACAAGTCCATTAAAACAATTACCAGTGAATTAGCAATAAGTACAAATCACAAGGGGAAAACAAAACACACGCACAAAAAAACTAAATAGATGCTGTCTGATTGAGTTTGTATGGAATTCTTGCCCATTTCTTGGTAACTTTAATTTTTTATTAATAGAATATTTTGGCACTCTTTTGCAGTAAATGATGAAAAATGTGAATAATTTCTTTGAAACAAAAAAGACAGAAATAGGTCATTTTGAATTCATGTTTGCAATTGGCAAACTGTTTTATCAATTAAAGGTATTTGAAGACATTATAGGTAGTTTGTCCATCTTTAGGTGTTACCTAACCCAGGTAAATCCAAACAGCCAAGAGGACAGGAGATGTTTTAGAATATTTCACCTCCATTCTTACAGCTCATATTTAACTTGTTGCTAATTCTGCCTCAGTATACAAAAGAAAGAACATGTTGAATAGTTTAATAAAAGAGGGTTAAAAAGACAAGAATCTTACTCAGTTCATTTTGAAATTCAACTTGAAAAGCAGCAGGAAAAATAATTTTTTGGTCTAATCCCCACAGTCCCCTGGGATTCTATCCTCTACCTACACTTCTTTTTAATCTACACATTTGCCCTGGCTAAATTACCTACTGCCATGGTTTCAAATGCAAGGATAATGACTTCCAAATATAGGTTTATATTTAAAGTTTCTTACGGTATTTCCAATGCTCTGCTGTAAGATTGTCACCAGCATGGCCTGTAGAGACCCATAGCCATCTCTGTCCGTAGGACAGGAGCTCTTGGCTTCCCTATCTCAGCTGTTGGAATCATCGCATATCAACTCATGGAGCCCAGAGTTTTACAATTCATCCATGAGTCCATGCTCAACTTTATTCCCTACATCTGATGAATCACCAACCCTGCCAGTTTTATCAAAAAACCGTGTGTCCTCTATTGTTGTGACAATTTCCCGGCTTGCAATCATAATCATGTCTAATCTTAAATATTTCCCCAATTTTCTGGGGAAATTTTCCCGCTGCCACCAGCAGTCCCCTCTTAATACAAGCCCTCTTCTCTCCCCTCCTTGATCGCTCTACACAAACAGTAACTCACACTTGTCATTAATTTAAAATACAAAGTGGATTAGGTGATAATCTGTCTTTCAAATGACCTCCAGCCATCTACTCTAGGATGGCTTCTCTGACTCCAAAATGTAGTACACATCATTTTCATGTTTTTTAATGGTATTATTGAGGTATAACCTACCAACCATATAAAGGTAACCAGTTGCAATGCGCAGTTCAATGGTGGTTGGTAAATCTGTAGGACTGTGCAACCATCATCAGAACCTCATTTTAAAATATTCTATCACCCTTGAATGAAAACCTCATGCTGTCATCCACAAGCAACTGCTAATCTGCCTTCTATCTCTACTGAGTTGCTTTTGGGGGGACAATACATATACGAGGCCTAACAATTGAGTTTGTGAACTCATCCTAGAAAAAGTGCTACTTACTTAATGTCACTACGGTCACCTTTGAAGTACTCCCCTTGGCCATCTGGTGACTATAGTTATATTCAGCAATGAGGTTGTGGGATGAAAGATGCATGGCCCATTTGCTCCTGTTGACAGCCTGCCACAGGACAGATGTGAGAGCAAGGGTATCTTAGAAATCCAGATGCAACCTGTCCTACTTACCTAAGTGAGCCCCATAAAACTCAAGACAAGGCAACTCAGATAAAGCTTCCAGTCAACACCCAGAGGGGAGAGCGAAATCAATAGTTACTTTGAGAAGCCACTAAGTTCTCGGCTGTGTCTGTCTACAACTTTCTATGACTGATAACACACAGGAGAACAAAGAATGAGAGGTAGAAACTGGACCCACAAGGTGAGATCCACGGATATGTGGTTTCTCCTTTCATGGAATTATTTTGTTCATGCTATAAATGGGGTATAAAAATAAATCAGAAAATGATGAGGAGTAACACACATGAGTTTGGGGATGCCAGTGTGGCTGGAAATGGGGAGAATACCAAAAAAGATTGAGGCATAAGGAAGAGTCCCCAATTCTGTATAACATCCCCCTTAACCCACTTTTTTTTTTTTTTTAGAGATAGAGTCTTACTTTTTCACCCTCAGTAGAGTTCGTGGCATCACAGCTCACAGCAACCTCTGGCTCTTAGGCTTAGGTGATTCTCTTGCCTCAGCCTCCCAAATAGCTAGGATTACAGGCGCCTGCCACAACACCTGGCTATTTTTTTCTTGTTGTTACAATTTGGCCAGGGCTGGGTTTGAACCCACCATGCTCAGTATATGGGGCCAGCGCCCAACTCACTGAGCCACAGGCACCATCCTAAACCACTTACCAACTTCTAAAATGTCCATTTGTGGACTGGAACTCCAAGGATCCCAGGAAAAATAATGCCTATGAAGTTAAAAGAATTTAGCAGACTTTAGCTACTGACTAGTGCTGAGAAAATAGTTTTGAGTGAAAATCCAGCCAAAATAGAAGGGCTTAATATACACCTTGGCTTTCCATTCAAAATGATTGTGTATTAAGAATAAGGACCAAGTCCTAGGAATCAGGTATAGATGTTATGACCAAGTGTAAAAATGATATGGTTCCCTAGTAGCAGAGCTTTAAACCAAGTCTCTACAATACTAAGATCGTTCAGTAACTTAAATACCCACTAGGGCAAAACTCCCAAGCTCATCTTTCTTCAGAAGACAAATGAAGTTAGAGTTTCTAGAAAGAATGCACAATATCCACTATATAATCAAAAATTAATAGATAGCAGAAGAAACATAAAATTGGAATTTAGACTCAAAGGAAAATAAAACCAATGAGTAGTGCTCATAAATGACCCACAAGTTGGAATTGTCAGACAAGGACTTCAGTGATTTAAAAAAATCATACATTAGTATCTAATAGGCAAACAAAAAAAAACCATATAGTGGTTTGAATATGAAAATTTCAATATAAGGGAATTATGAAATTTTATCAGGGGATTTTAGTAATGGGATTGGTTAGTAAGAGGTAAAGAGAATTCCAAAGAAGAAGTACCAAATGTACTAGCCCTACTATGAAACTCATTTATAGCTTTCATATGTAATTGGAAATTACAGCACAAGAATATGGGGAAAGGAGCAAGGGAGGAGAGGGGAGGGGGAAGGATGGTTGCAGGGAGAGTAATGGGGGGTCCACACCTACGGTGCATCTTAGAAGGGTACAGGTGAAAACTACTAAATGTAGAATATAAATGTCTGAACACAATAACTAAGAAAATGCTGTGAAGGCTATGTTAACCAGTTTGATGAAAATATTTCAAATTGTACATAAAACTAGCACATGGTACCCCATGATTGCATTAATGTACACAACTATGATTTAATAAGAATAATTAAAAAAAGAATAGAGAAAGAATGAATCTAGAGAATGGCCTCCATTTCTCATATAAGAAAGGGTGCTAAAAGGGAGGGTCCTTCTACACCAAAGCTCTGATCTAGACTTTGTGAGAGAGGATGGGGTCATAGTTCACTGGATGGTGCTTGAGCCCAAGTCACTAGGAATCCCCTGGGGGTAATGGGGTAAGCTGTTCCTAGGATGGTATCATGCCTCAAGCCACCAGAGGTGGTGCTAGAGAGAAGCTGTTTTCAGGGACACGCCTCATGGTTAAGTTTTTTCTCATGCTACAGGAGCTAGAGCTGGGAAGCCACATGCCCTGTAGAGGCTGTCGCACTGCTGTAGCTAGACACAGGAGAAATCATGCATCATGCAGAAGTCCACTGAGAGAAATGCCAGAACCGAGACAAAAAACTGCTTTCTCTCCCACTGTCCCTTTAAGTGTCTCTGCTGAGAGAGCTTAGCCTTGTGCCAGCTGGTAAGGGTGAAATGTTTGCAGGGTCCGACTTCATTATCGCTGAGCAGGCTCTGAAGGGTGGATTTGGTGATGAAAGGTGATAATTTGATTAACATTTGATAAATGATCTACAGACATAAATTGATTTATTGTGTGTAAAGATAGAGAATTTTGAGAGAGACGTAATTTGGATGTTGAACAAAATTAAGGTCCCTAAATATCCCTTAAGTGTTTCTAAATTTAAAATATTCATGGTCATCAAAAGGACTTAATGTTTACGTTGATATACTTAAAAGTGTGTGCATGTTGTACAGGTGAACTTAAAAGTGAGCTATTTTTATTCATTTTTATATTTTGACGTTCAGCATAGAATTTGGTTTGAAATTTGAGTTGTTTCTAAAAACGTGAGCACCCGGAAGTAAACGGTTACTGTCACTAGTAGAATGTTATAATTTTGTTTTGTTATTTGTTTTAAATAACTAAATCATTATTTTAAGCAAGGGGAAATTGATTTATGAAAGAAAGAGACAAGTCTGTGTCCCAGGCACACAACAGAACACAGATACAACTGATGGTCGAGAAATATTGCTTAAATTGTAATCGTGTGATTAAAAAAGCGCTTATTCAATTTTTAAAATTGTTTTAAAAATTTATTGTTTAATTTTCTTTTGTCATCCTTGATTTTTAACTTTTTTCCCCCAGTTTTTTTTGCTATTGCTAGATTTAGTAAGAAACAACAGAGCGTCTGTTTCAGTAAAAGTTTCTCATTTGCAATTTACTAAAATCAAGAAGGTGAGGTTCCTAACTGGAAGAGAAAGCCATCAAAGCAGACTTGGAAAAAGTAGATCTCCACAACAGGAATTACTCCAAGGTCTTGCCCCTGGGATGCATAAACCCAAACAATTTCTTCACTTTTACTGTGCCAGTCAAGCTTCAGACTCCAGCAAATAACCCAATCGACTGAGGTTAGATCACCTCACTTTCCCTGGGCAGTGCTGAGTTTGATGAGAATGTGCATTTAGCTAAATGAACCTTCAAACATCCCTCCATCTCTTGTAATGAGAGAATAAACCAGTGAATGTATCTCCGTGATCAAAAGTAATTTGTTTAAAAGAATTTGGGTATGCCTGCACAAACATCTTCCTCGACCACCATGTCTCTCAACCCAGGAGTGATTTACACTCAAGCAATGCTTGGAGACATATTTGGTTGCCGTGACTGGGGGTTGGCACTGCTTCTGGTGTTGAATCAGTAGAGAACAGACATGCCACTAAGCATCCTACGATTCACGGAAAAGCTCCCTTCCCCCAGGGACCCAAGAATTATGCAGCCACAAAGTCAGTGGTGCTGAGATTGATAATCCCTCTCTATAGGGCCAGGCATGGTGGCTCATGCCTATAATCCTAGCACACAGGGAGGCCAAGGCAGGTGGATTGCTTTAGCTCAGGAGTTTAAGACCAGCCTCAGCAAGAGCCCCCATCTCTAAAAATAGCTGGGCATTGTGGCAGGTGCCTGTAGTCCCAGCGACTCAGGCTGAGGCAAGAGAATCACTGGAACCCAAGAGTTTGAGGTTGCTGAGAGCTGTGATGATACCACGGCACTCTGCCTAGGGTGACCGAGTGAGACTCTGTTTCAAAAATAAATAAATAAATGAATAAATGAATAAAGAATCTCTCTCTATAGATGTGTACTAGGATATAGATACAATACAAAGTTCTAATGTCTTGATTAAAAGACATTTAATGGATTCCGACTACACTATTAAGCCAGATTTGCTCAAGAAAAATTGCGGGTTTTTTTGAACGCTAAGAAACTCCATTTTCTCCACAAAAGCTGATCATTTGGCATTTCTCTACCATAAATGCCTCTTCATTTTTATCTCTGTTTACATTTGCCTTTGGATTCTTCTACAGTGCGGAGGGAATATACTTGCTGAATCATGGACAAGCTCATCTTTTGAGAGGAAGTTTGCTTTAGGATAAGATTTCCAAATCCCATAATATATCCTGCCAGAGCCTCACAGTATCATTTTACCCACAGCAAAGTGTTTGATTGATAAATAGTGGAGTAAGATAATTTGGAGCTGCATAATATTTCTCCCGACATTTTATCTAGGTGGAAGAAAAAAAGGAAAACAGAAAACTGATGTCAAACCCTTCTGAATGGCTATTTGTACATGCCAGTAAAAGGCACGAGAGCCACACTTTTATTTCGATAGTCAAACGCATTTCTGGCTACATGATCTAGATAATTTCAGGACTGATTGTGGACAGATTTAGACAGGTAATTTTCCTGCATGTACACTTCTTTTTGTACACTCCTTTTGCCTGTGTAGAAACAGCCTTTGTTCTTGATCTGTTTCCAGGATGACATTTTAAAACTGTCCCTGACTGGTAGAGAGGTTGAGGGGTTTCACATTTACCAAAGCTTTATTTGCTTTGTTCTTCCAGTTCATATCATGCAGAAGTTGGTCGAAAGGGGTATTTTTAAAACTCCGACAGTCTCTGTGGCCACTTTTGTGACCCAGGGAACTTTTCAGCTTCTAATCTCACATGGAGATAAAAAGCCCTCCTGCGGTAGCCAGCCTGCTCCCTGTCACGGATAAAGTTAGGCTGTACTAACATCTGAGAGAGAAACAGAGAGAGGGAGAAAGATGCCTGTGGGAAGCCTGGCAGAACCAGGACAGGGGAGACATGTTCACGACGTACAGCCAGCAACCACTGTCACCGCCCTGGTCCAGGTGGATGTCAGCTGGATCCACTGTGCCCACACCAGCCCACACCCCCATCCACAGAATGGGTCTTGAAAAGCTAAATCAGATCTTAGCTGTCACTTCCTACGAACTCATCAATGATTTGCTGATGTTACAGGTTCTACTTTATAGGGAAGGGGTCTCTGAAAGCAAAAAGCAGCCCCTGCCTATTATTCAGCGGGAACTCTTTAGAGCAGAGAGCAGCATTGAAGTAGTTTAAATGGACAAAACAATGCATGGGGCCAGAGAAGATGAACCTAGGCACGAACTGATTCAAAGGCAAATGGAGCAGCAGGGGGCACCCCTGTAGACTCAGATGGGTTGTGAGCAGGGTGGGGAATCATTTTTCTTGCAGAGTGAATGATGTTGTGTCTGAGGTTGATACAACAGATGTTGGTCTTGCATCAGGGTGAAAGCACACATAGGTGAGAATGAGATGAAGCCAGGCAGGCTAAGGCGGACATGACACAGCTGGTCTGGTGTGTTTAGATCCAGTCTGACCTTTACCCCCACCCCCCCCCTGTCTCCCATTTGACAAGGCTGGTCTGGTGGGTTTAGATCCTGCCTGACCTTCACCCTGACCTTCCCTTTCTTAGTGTTTTATCAATTTAGCTCCCACCCTAAAGATGCCTATCTTGACTGGGTAGATTGAAATCGGAGATTAATTTTGGAAGCAGAATGTTGTAATAGGTCACTGAGTTACGCTAAGGGTTAGTGTGATCTTTGCTTTAAACTATGAAAATGAAGAAGGAATACCGCATTGGAAAAAAGGCAGCTTTGGGAATATAAGAAGCAAAAATTTGAGTAAGGATTGGTGAGCCCTCTCAGCCACCCCTGTACTGGTAAGCTTTGTCTTTACTTTTGTAGAGCTTTTTCATATCAATAAGCTGAATAACATGGTGTGTGCTCTATTTCATCCTGGTCGGCCTATCTGCTCAGAAGGTGGGTATCAGCTGTACACCCTGGTGTGGCTTGAAGTGCCTCCCTGGAAGGAACGTGGTGGGGGGATTGCCCCCTGAGGGTGGCAAGCGGGTTTGCTGTTTTCTAGCGCTCTTCACAAAGGACAGGTGCCCATCCTGGTGTTTTTGTGGCTCTGGGTTCATTAGTGGACCCCAGTGCTGTGTCTTTCAATTCCTTGTCTGACCACCCAAGAACCTGCTGTTTAAAGCTCCAGCACACTTTCAATACAGTTCCCATCAACTTCCCTAATTACATTTTTTCCCTCTCTCTTCTTCTCTCTCCCTCCATTTTTCTCTCTGCCTTCTACCTTTGTCACTCCCTCTCTCTCCTTTTTCTGTGGGACACATTTCAGTTACTTGATTTTGCTGAAGCCTTTTTTTTTTAATTATTGAATCATAGTTGTGTACACTAGTGCAATCAAGTGGTACAATGTGATGGTTTCATATACAATCTGAACTATTTTCATCAAACTGATTAACAAAGCCTTCGTGGCATTTTTTTAGTTATTGTATGAAGACATTTGTATTCTGCATATAGTAAGGTTCTCCTGTACCCTTCTAAGATGTACTGTAGGTGTGACCCCACCAATTACCCTCCTTCCACCCATCCTCCCCGCTTCCCTCCCCTCCTGTGCCCCTATCCCCATTTCTTGTGCTATAATTGGGTTTAGTCTTCATATGAAAGCTATAAATTAGCTTCATGGTAGGGCTGAGTACATTGGATTCTTTTCTTCCATTCTTGAGATACTTTCATAAGAAGAATATGTTCCAGCTCCATCCATGTAAACATGAAAGAGGTAAAGTCCCTTGCATACCATGGAATAGTATGCAGCCTTAAAGATAACGCCTTTCTTATCTTAAATTCCCTCCTCTGACATTCTCCGTCCAGCAAGAACTTCCCCTTTCCCTGTCCCTCCGTCTAGCCTAGCCTGGCCAGCTCCTGTCTCTTCCTCCAGTATCACTTCCCACTCCCAGATTGAAAGGGGGAATCCTGACACCTGACACCATCTCTGGGGGTCTGGGCCCCAGAGCTGACTCAACTTGCTCAGACTAGGAGAGGAGTATGAAAAGTGCTCCAGCCAAGTGCACCAAGCTCTGCACCTTAAGAGAGACCCACCTTAAGATGCCTTGCTCCTTGGAGATGGTGTCCTTCTGTCTAGACTTTGTCACTGTCGGAATTTTGCCTTAGTGGC
Organism: Arctocebus calabarensis; assembly: GCA_963573935.1. NCBI lineage: Eukaryota > Metazoa > Chordata > Mammalia > Primates > Lorisidae > Arctocebus > Arctocebus calabarensis. The sequence continues at coordinate 18,395 of CAUYON010074443.1, read as the reverse complement.
TTCTTCAAGCTGATCCTGAAACACAATCTTTTTTGTGTATCTTTATTTTTATTCTTTTCAATCTTACAAACACTTTTTTGGTACGTAAGTTTGGTAATTTTTGTGCAGAAGATTTACAGGAGAGAAAATTTAGGGCTCCTCTCCTGGGACTCTAAGGATGCTTTGATCTAAACCATGAAACCCAAAGTGATATCTTTGGAAGAGCGAGTTTGGCAGGTACTTCACCCCTTTCTCCCATCTGGGATCCTGGGCGTGAGAGAATGACCTGGAAATTCTAATCACAGAAGAGAGGTAAGAAGGAAGAGAGCCCTCCTGCACTGGCCACTTTCTCAGTGGCTGGGCCAGGGGACTCACCTCCAGAGATCCCTGGGCCCATGCCCGACTCTGTCCATCCATCCCAGCAGACCTCTACTCCCACTGGGTCCTGAGGGGCAAACCTGGCATTGCCCCATGGTCTCTGGGCACAGATGCCACCAGGGCTGTGGGCATAGACTTATTCAACACATTTAAATATTTAGAGACATGGTATGTGGGTTTCATTTGCACTATTGCCGTGGGCCCTGCAAATGTTGTGGTTGGCCTACTTTGCATGTTGATTTTACTCTCTTCAGTTGAAATGAATTTCTCCATGTGGTTAAAGGAATGACTGCTGCCCCCTAGTTTACACCTTACCTGAGTGGCTGTGGCCAGAGGGGCAGACATCTGGGTACAGAATATAGGGAAGCACTTCCTTTCCGGCAGCCACTCTGCACTTGCTTGCTGCTAAGAGTTAATGCCACCTTACGTTTTGCACCTTGCTTGTCCCACCCTGCCCCTTATCCTATGTGTTATTTATCCACGGCGCAATCTGAGATAGGAAAAGGGGCCTTTTCACCTCTTCAGACCTTCTCAAATGCTTTCAGGAAAGGCTTTGGTTGGCTTGTCAGGGACCCAGTCCTGGTTCCTTCACTGTGGTACTAGCAGGTGCTGTGCTGGTCTAATGTGGGTTACATGCCAACCACCACGGAGCGAGGAAGGTGGAAAAGATTCAGATAAAGTTTCCAAGGCATAAAGGGAAAGGCAGCTTGCTGGGCAAATGAAAAAGGGGTGGCCTCCACAGCACCCCACATTAGACTGAGCATTTGCAGGGCATTTATTAAGAAGGTGCTATGTGCCAGTCAATTGTGGGCTTTTACGAGGATTACATGAGACTTGAAGACAGAGGCTAAATGAGTACTAGGCACTAAGCATGTGCTCCACGAGTGTGACTTGAAATCACTGTAAATGATTTCAGTACATGATTAATTGAGGACAGCCAATTATACATATGCACGCGTGTGTGCAAACACACACCAACCCAACTCCCAATTCAGGGTTGAACTTGAGTGGAAAAAAGAAAAAACTGCCAGTGAAGAAGGATGCCCCCTCTGTTTCTAGTCAAAGCTCAATAGACTGACATTTCAGAGAACACTGCCAGTTTTCATGGGCAATAATGAGCTCGGCATTCTGCTAATAAACAGGAAGCCAAGATTAGTTATCTGGCTTTTCTTTTCAGCCAAAACATAGCTCCATGGCACATTAATTTGACACCGAGAACAGCTTTTCATTAATAATCACTGCAAGGGCCACATCGTCGGAATTCAGCAGCATATTAACCTGAATCGCTGTTCCTCTGGTATGTCATGGACCACATAATTTAGCCTGGAACTGGCATTTCTGATGAAGAGGTAGTGAGGACTACTGGCTGTAAATTAGCTGCATGTCTGAGCAAGTGCATGAGTTAAAGGTGATTAAATCTGGAATAATATTGGCCAAGTGCATTGTTACATAGCAATTGCCATGAGCAAATCCTACCCCACATCCCACCTTCTTTGTTTTTCATATATTTACTACAAACAGGTATCTAGAACTTTTAACAGGGACCTGTATAATTTCTCTTCTAAAACTATAAGGAGGAAGTTTCTTAGGTTTTCATAGCAAGGATATCTTTTTGGCACACATTCAGTAACTTGGAAAAGGCTGACTTTAATGAACTCTATTTCTTCCACTGAATACTGAGATGGGTGATTTTCAAAAGCCCTTCAAACAACAGCCATGCCCTGACAGTCACTATATGTGGGCTTTTTAAATTTGGGTTTTTTTTTTTTTTTTTTGCTTGCCTTCATATTTGCCTAATGTGCCCAATCAAGAATGAATAAGGGTTGAATATTTTGGCAACATTCGCATTAAAATATTAAAGATTTGTCTTTGGACACATGCCAAGTTTGCTTACTCTTATAAACTCCTTTAGCTAAATGTAATCAAGAAAGAAAGGAAACACCACTTCTGATACCACATTGGACACTGCACGTGTGGTTTTATACAACAACAATCAATTCTCCAACATCAACTTGGTACCTAATAATTCCACTTAATTCAGACACTATCTGGGGTTAGTGCAGACCCCATTGGTCCCATGAGTCCCACCAAGCTGCCCTGAACTTAGATGCCAGCTGCAAATGGAGCTGGTGAGATCACACTTGTGGTACATATTTGAAGGGTCAGGAGTAAAGCCAACGTTTTTTGTGTGTGGAATCCAGCCCATTGCAACATTTCCCTTCCTCATTATGCCCTGGTTCTGTTGCATATCTTTAGTGTGTACACTTTCTTAGCCATCTTAAAAAAAAAATCTATCCCCACTCTTGATAAAGCTTTCATCTCCTTTTAAAACCTCCAAAATGCTCATGGTGCTGGGTAAATTATAGATATTAATGAACTCTTGCTTAGGGAATCTTAGAACACTTGAGTACTTTCCCACAGGAGATAGTCAGAGGGAGAATGAGAGGCATAGTTAGCTCTTCCCCTCTGCCTTTCCCAAATCCAGAGAGTGCCAAAAAAAGTATACACATTTTAGGAAAGGAAAATATCATATTAAGATTGTAATACTCTAGGGCGATGCCTGTGGCTCAAAGGAGTAGGGCGCCATATGCCAGAGGTGGCGGGTTCAAACCCAGCCCCGGCCAAAAACTGCAAAAAAAAAAAAAAAATTGTAATACTCTAACTCTCACGGAAATTAGATTTAATGTTGACCGAATTACATTATTTGAACAATAATTTTTAATTCAACTTGTTAATATGTTGTTTAGGATATTGCATCCTCATTTATAAGTGAAATATTTTTGTAATTTCCCTTTATAATAATATATTTTTTTCAATTTAAATATCAGGTATATCCAGATGAGGTAGAATGATTTTGAAGTATTCCTTCTTTTTCTTTTCTTTATTATTTTATTTCATTTAATTTTTTGCAGTTTTTGGCCAGGGCTGGGTTTGAAGCCGCCACCTCCGGTATATGGGGCTGGTGCCCTACTCCCGTGAGCCACAGGCACTGCCCTCTTCTTTTTCTATTGTCTACAAGATTTGGCATGATCTGTTTTTTGAAATTATCTTTTGTTTTTATTTACGAATATTAGTTGTCTATTTTTTGAGACTTTGGGGAAAAAAAAAGAATTTAACTGATGACTCCATACAGAACCTCAGACTCAAAGCATTCTATGATAGACATACTTTTATCTGACAACGTGAATGTTACTTTTTTAGCATTATTATTATCATTATTATTGCTCAATATTTCATTGCAGTAATCGCCTGATTTCTGTTCTGAAAGTATTTATCTTCGTTCGTTCTTTACGAGGATTTTGTTTCTAGTCATTATCTTAAACATTGTGATTGCTATTAAATTTTAAGCCTTTTTAATTTTGTGAAGGCAAAAAGTGGAAACCAAATAAACACATGTATGTGTATAGAGAAATTAAAAAAAAAAAGATTATGACACTCAAAAGTCAAACATGCAATTACAAAAAAAAAAAAAAAACATGCAATTACAAGAGGTGCTCTGTGTGACTTGTATTCACATTTTGTTATCTGCATATGGATGTATTATTACTATTTTAACATAGTTTTTCCCTTTCTTAAGATATGTATACATTTCCGGTACCCTTATAATGAGAGCCTTCTACTTTGATCCATCCTTTGTGTTGCATTTGATGTGAAGATTATATGTGAAAGACAGGGTTCTGTTGAGTGTTTAAGGATGAAAGCCCAATACAGATCGTTCATCCACTCATTCAACATTTATAGAACATTTACGGTGTGGCCAGAACTGCATTAATCATTCCTGTGGGCAATTAGGTAAGAGAAATAGCTGGGGGTTAGAGTTCTTGATGAATTCGACACACATAAAGGATTTGGAAGTGGAGAGACATAGCGGAAGGCATTTCTGGGAACCAGAGTAACTCATCACCTAGCTTTGAGAAGGTGCAGGAATTGGGTTTCCATCACTATTCTCTTAGAGAGGTGAGTACAAAAAGTAGGGCATCCCTTCCCCAGTTCTCTCTACCAGCCCCTCTCCCAGTACCCTTTCCCTTGCCCGTCTTCCCTCACTGGCTGGAGTTCAAAATAATAAGGCTTTGTTTTCATCTCAAAAATGGCTTTCATATGAAGGCTAACTCCCAATTATAGCACAAGAATACAGGGAAAAGGGAAAGGGAGGGGAGGGGAGGGGAGGGGGGAGGATGGGTGGAGGGAGAGCAATTAGTGGGATCACACCTACGTTGCATCTTAGCAGGGTACTGGGGAACTTATTAAAGGTAGAGTATCAATGTCTTTATATAGTGATCAAGAAAATGCTATGAAGGCTATCTCTAACAGTACGATCAAAATATTTCTGATTGTATATGAAGCATATTCTGCCCTATGATTGCACCAATGTACACAATTATGATTTAATACAATTTTTTAAAAAATCACATGAATCGTATTGGGGGGCCAGGTTGGTTGTTTTCCTTTTTAAACACCGGGCTCCCTTGTGGCCACTGGCATTTCTGTGTCTGCTCACATAGCAGGCTGTCTACATGAAATCTTCCTCCTGACCCTTCAGTAGTCTGCTGGGAGACGGACTTGGCATCAGGAAACTGCTTTTCCCATAACTCATTTCTGTAATACTCAACGCCAAGCACCTGAAGTGAAGCGTCCTGCTGCCACCACCACCAGGCTAAGCTGAATCACGTGCAGATACCAACAGCCCAGGCAGCTGGCTAAGAATAAGATAAGCTCTAAATAACCTGCGCTATCCCCAGTGGACCTTATTGCCTGCTATCCCCCCCTTACCCCTGCCTATGATTGGCTGAAGAGCCAGGTAGATAACTAGTCCCTGAGCCCCGAAATAACACTGACAACAGAAATAAATCTCCTGCCCGGGTTAGAGGCTCATCAAAGCAGAAGAAAGAGGTGCTCCATCATTCTGCCACTTACTCAGCGGCACTCAGGATTCCTAGTGCGGGCTTGGGGGGAGCCCGGGCCAGCCCACTTCAGGTGGAGGGTGCATTGCACTTCAGGAAGCTTGTGCCCATGAGCTGGAAACTTCATTCCCATACTCAGGCCCCTGGTTCCTATCACACATACCCCCATTCAGACTGAACAGACAACTACAGCCAAGATGTGCATGCCTCGCTAAGGAGGGGACTCCTGTCTGAGCACGAGAAGTTGTGAGACTCCATATTGCCTCCTCCAGAGCCAGGGCCATCTTTCCTAAGAGTAAATGCAAAGCAGGGGGTGAAAGAATTGGCGTTTCGTAGACTGTGTCTCGACTGTTAAATAATCTCTGAGAGGACCACCTCACCACTCCCATGGTTTCCCTCGACTCTCACCTCAGAACAGACATTGACCTCTCACCTAGCACCTAATGGTGGCAGCATAGGATGGGTTAAGTTCTTGACTCTCCCCAGGCCAAAGACCCAATGTACTAGTCCTTTTAGGACTAGAAGACTTATTGATAACAGGAAGGAAGAGCGCATGGGTAAGCAAGACCAGAACTTACTGGCCTTAGATGACCTGCAATCTGAAAGCCAGATTTCTAGAGCCTATTTATCTTCCCTAACTGAAACTTCATGACTGTTGCTTAATAACTCCCCATTTGACCCTCCCAACAACCCCTAATTTTATGCACTTATTATCATTATTATTATTATTTTTGCAGTTTTTGGCCAGGGCTGGGTTCGAACCCGCCACCTCTGGCGTCTGGGGCCTGCGCCCTACTCCTTTGAGCCACAGGCGCCACCCTGCACTGACTATTTCAGATACCACAAATATTTGGAATGATGTAGTACTTGTCTCTCTGTGTCTGGCTTATTCTACTTAGTTTAAAGTTTTGTAACAGGCCAGATCTCATGTGAAGTGTTCTTACCACAATAAAATAAAATAACAAAAGCTGAGAGTTCTCAACAGCACCAGGGAGAGCGGAGAGCGTTGTGAAATCTACCAAAGTTAGTATAAACCCTACCTTGAACCATGCATCCACTCATTAGCCAGTCACTCTCATTAATTTCCTAGTTTACCGAAGAGACAAAAAATGGCCCAGATCAGTACCATCACCTACGGAAGGTCCCCGAACTGAGAGTCCTGACAGAATTTTCCTGTCTCAAGTGTCGACATACCCATCACTGTTAGCCCACTGGAGGCTTTAGCTATGAGAATAAGTGACTTACAGCATCCCCTTCCCACCTCCCGCCAGCCCTGAGAAACAGTTTTTCTTCACCTGTGTATTAGTCAGCTCAGGCTGCCATGATGTCATGCCCCAGATTGGGGTGGTGGTGGTGCATAAACAACTCAAATTTATTTTCTCATCATTTTGGGGGCTAGAAGCCCAAGATCAAGGTGTCAGCATATTTCTTCTCCTGAGGCCTCTCTCTCTGGTTTGCAGATGGCTCCCTTCTCACTGTGTCCTCACGTGGCCTTTCCTCTGTGTGCCCACACGCCTGGTGTTTCTTCATCTTCTCACGGGGACATCAGTTATAGTCAATCAGGGCCCCGCCTGATCTCATCGAACCTTAGATACCTTGTTAAAGGCCCTATCTCCAAATTCATGCACATTCTGAGGAACTAGAAGTTAGGGTTTCCACATATGAATTTCCAGGGGACATAGTTCTGTCCATCACACATGGAAACTGTGATAAGTAGTCATAAAGAATGTCCATTCCCACCTCGCCCTGTATCCATGAAACCACATGTCATTCCTTCCCCACTCCCTGCCTCACAAAACCTTTCCCCCCCCCACCCCTATACTCATCACTGCTGCTTCCATTCAGTCACATCTCTTTTGCTCTTTTCTTTTTCTTTCTTTCTTTCTTTCTTTTTTTTTTTTTTTATGCATTTTATGGCCGGGGCTGGGTTTGTACCCACCACCTCGGGTATATGGGGGGCCGGCACCCTACTCCTTGAGCCACAGGCACCGCCCTCTTTTGCTCTTTTCCTTCAATCTTCTAATATGCCCTCCCCTCAGTTCTGCGTGATCCTGTCTCCTGCATGCCACCTCTGTCTCCTGCATGTCACCTCTGTCTTCTGCATATCTTTTTCATATGTGGGCTCTATCCCCACCCCTAGCGACTCTCTTACTTCTTTAAGGACAAAGACTGAATATTGACTCCCATTAACAGATAGCAATGGACTCAGGCACAACAGACTCTTACGCTGACACCACTTTACACCCTGTTTAATGACACAAAATGACAGCAAATGTCACAGCACTCCAGAAATGTTGACTGAGTGACCGCCAAGGGACAGGAACAGGGTCATCTCATCCTTCTTTCTGCCACCTTTTTTTAGTCTTTTTCAAACACCATGGAAAAGGTCTTGCTCTCTGCTGCTGTTAAACTGTTCTATTTTCTACCCTTACACTCTAGGCAGTGAGAAACTCAAACAAGAATAAAGGGCATTTATATCACTCGGAAAGGCTGAGGGTTTTGTGTGCGTGCGTGCGTGCATGTGCACTGCTCGGGGGCTCTCACTCTCCCAACTAAACAGCTCAGTAGCATAAAATGAAACTAGGAATAGGGAGTAGGGCAAGGGAAGGAAGGAGAATAAAAGGAGTGAACAGAAGTGGAAAATGAACAAACATTATAGCTGCCGCTGATGTTACCCCTGCCAAGAACAGGAAGGAAGCTGTATTTTGCAAAACACCTGTAAATATAGCCGTTTTCTGGACAATACTGCCAATGGGAGCTGAAAGAATGAGTGAGCCCTTTTATTTTTTTCATGATCACGTTAAAAGTGTAACTTCATCATCTGGCTCCTTATCAGCCCAAGAATGAGGGCAGCAAGTGCCTAGTAGTTTATTTTTATTTCTGTACCATCTCCCGGATCCCAGAGGGAGCCCAGCGTGGCTTATTTAAGACCACACAAGGAGGCTGTCAAACTCGTGTGTGCCTAAGGAACCCTTCCTGTCTTTTGTAGAGTGGAGAGAAAACCCAAGGTGAACCCCTTAGCTCAGTGGCGCTCATCTTCCAGCCAGTAAGCAGGTTCACGGTAGCCATGAACAGAGAAGCAGCTCAATTACATTCTTAAATCCAATGAGCAAATTGAGCAATTTCACCTGGCTCAGTGAGCTTATCTGTTGCCAAACAACAGTTCCTGATATATTCCCTAAACACAAGACTTCGCATGAGGGACAGTTGGCCTTTTCCATGGGGGGGGGGAAACATTATTTATGGTTTCAGGAGCTCCATGATCCAGGGACAAGACTAATTCAGTAATGTGTCAGTATTTTATTGCCGCCACAGAAATTACTACAAACTTGGTGACTTAAAATAGCAGTCACTTATTAGCTCATAGTTGTTTTTCAAAACTGCAGCATGGTGTTTCTGGCATCTCTGTTCAGGGTCTTACAAGGCTAAAATCCAGTTGTCAGCTGAGCTGCATACTCGTCTGGAGGCCCAGATTCTCTCCCAAGCTCCTGTGGTTGTGGAAGAATTCAGTCCCTTGTAGTTACAGGACTGAGATCCCCACTTCCTTGTTGGCTGTCAGACAGGCGGCCACTCTCTGCTCCCAGAGGTCAGTCACATTTTATCTTACACGGTGTCCCCCATACTCAAGCCTGCGATGGCACTTTAATTCCATTTGCGTGCTTCAAATTTCTCAGACTTCCCCTTCTACTGTCCCTTTCTACCACCAGCCAGAAAACGTTTTCTTGTTTCAAGGTCTTGTGTGATTTGATCAGGTCCATGTGGAGAATCTCTGTATCTGAAGTCAACTGTGTCATATGCTGTAAACCACCACAGGAGTAATAGCTCAACATATTAAATATTCTTCTTAGCAAAGTATCCCAGGAATGGAAGAAAAAGTATCCAATGGACTCAACCCTACTATGAAACTAATCTATAGCTTTCATATGAAGGCTGTAACCCAATTATAGCACAAGAATATGGGGAAAGGGACAAGGGAGAGGAGGGGAGAGGTGAGGATGGGTGGAGAGAGGGTAAACGGTGGGCCCACACCTACGTTGCATCTTAGAAGGGTACAGGTGAAACTTACTAAATGCAGAATATAAATGTCTGTACACAATAAGTAAGAAAATGCCATGAAAGCTATGTCAACCAGTTCAATGAAAATATTTCAAACTGTATATAAACCCAGCACATTGTACCCCATGATTGCATTTATGTACACAACCATGATTTAATAAAAATATAAAATAAATAAAAAATTTAAAAAAGAGAGTAGAACTTGACTGGGGGTGGGGTGTACATTTTTAGATTCTGCCTACCACAAGTAATAAAAAGAAACTTGTATACGTGTGCACCCACACACTCTTTACCATCCCTCATCACCACGCACGGATTTGCAGACCTGTGAGTCCGTGAATCAATACATACCCAGGAGCTAGCAATAGTCCCAATCTTTTCTTTTCTAGTCATCATTCTGGAAAGGTAACACCATTCCCATTATTTCAGAAACCTGTATAGTCCTGCAGCTTAACGCACAAAAGAATGGCCAAATTTATAGTTGTGGTAGAACGCTACTTGGAGAAAAAAAAATTTCCTTTATGGTTTTCTGAAAGACTAGAAACCATTTTCCTTGGTTGGTTTTTGCGAAAGTGTTCAACAGTGTGTAGCCGTGTGTGATGGCCATTGACATTTCCTATGCTCCCTGGAATCCCAACTATCTTTCAGTTGCTGATTTTGAAAATACTTCTGTTTATCCAAACCCTCGCAATATTTCCATCATTTAGAAATAAAAGGAGTTTCTGGCTTTGGGTCCATCTGACAGTCTATAAAAATAGATGCAAATTCAAAGAGAAGATAGTGCATGTGATTGAAGACACGGAAGTAAGATAGGTTAGAGGTAGTGGTGCAGGTGAGGATGAGGTCAGGTAAGGGGTTAATATCTATACATTGCTATAAAGATTTACAGAAGAGGGTGGCGCCCATAGCTCAGTGGGTAGGGGGCTGGCCACATATGCCGAGGCTGGCAGGTTGGAACCCAGCCCAGGTCAGCTGAACAATAATGATAACTACAAAAAAAAAGAAGAAAGAAAGAAAAGAAACAGCTGGGCGTTGTGGTGGACACCTGTAGTCCCAGCTACTTGGGAGGCTGAGGCAAGACAATCACTTAAGCCCAAGAGTTTGAGGTTGCTGTGAGCTGTGATGCCATAGCACTCTACTGAGGGTGATATAGTGAGACTGGATCTCAAAAAAAAAAAAAAAAGATTTACAGAAGAAAAGAGATATGCATTATTTTTTAGAACTAGATAGGAATGGAAAATAAACGTGATTATATTGGAGTGGTAGTGTGCCAACAATGCAAATTATAAAAGTCCTCAAAATTTAAGGTGTATGAGAATTTTAGACTTTTACTTTCTCATAGCAATGTGGGGGGAAGGTAAATTATAAAGGATGACCCCTATTTATACCTCTGCCACACATCAAAGTTATGCTTTAAATCAATCACAGTGTAGATTTACATAGACTCCTTTGAGCTTCCCATACCCTGTAAATGGAATAGCAATGAAAAAAAGAAAACACTCTTTCCAAATTTGCTAATTGAAAACGACCCTACTCTGGCAAGAGTTCAGAGTAAGGAAAGACAATTGTGTTGTTAATGAGTTAATGTTCTAAAGGACTGCTGACTCAGACCTCAAAGTACAGTGTGGAGATGTGCTCCTGTTGGCTGAGAGAACAGAAGTGTGAAAGAGTTTAGAGAGCTGTGGGCAAGTTTAGTGTCCTAGAGAAGGAAAGCTTGCATAACAATGAGAAAGGGCCTTTTTTCCTAAATTGTGTGCCCAAGAGTTCAGAATTTGGTTCAGGATCCTGGAATGCTACTGAGTCAGAATTGTGTATAAATAGTGATAGCATGTCTAACCTAAAAAAGAAAGGTGAAGTACATAAAGTTCAGACAAAATGAACTTTGCATTTGGGGGGTGACAAGGGAGCTGAGACAGAGTAGCGGCATTAAACTGGGGCTAAGGAAGGATTTTATGGAAATTTAATGAACCAATGGAAGCTGTAAGAGCATAATTTACCTTTAAAATTACAATAAGCTGAATTCACAATAGAGATCATGTACCTTTAATTTCCTTAATTGGTGTTTACCTTGAACCCTGAGATTCTTTTTTTTTTTTCTTTGAGAATAAGATGGAGTCATTTAGGCTAGGGCTGAGAATCCAAAGATTCTTATTCAGATTAGAAGTAAAGCTTATGCTTTCCATATCCTTGGGTTCTTCATCCATGGATTCAACTAATTACAGATCAAAAATATTGGGGGAAAAAAGCCCATCTGTAACCAACATGTCTAGACATTTTTCTTGTCATTATTCACTTAACAATACAGTATAACAACTATTTACACACCATTCACTTTGTAGTAGGTATTGCGCAGAATCTAGAGATGATTTGAACGATATGGGAGGATTTAAGTAGGTTGTATGCAAATACTATACCATAAGGGACTTGAACGTGCATGGATTTTGGTATCTGTGGAGGTTCCTGGAAGCAATCCCTTGCAGTTACTGAGGACAACTATGTAGCCTGGGCTCTGTGAATAGTGGAATGTGATAATCTAGTGGTGATGCCTGGCCAATCAGTAATCCAAAATTCTTCTGGAGTTTATTGCAATACAAATTCCTAAGCTATGACATAAACCTATTGAGTCTAAATCTCCACAAACACTGTTGAAGGAAGCACCACAGAGGCTATAAGACTATTCTTTGAAGGCCTGACCACTCATTTGAGAGTAGATACAGTATTATAATTGTTCTTTTCAGATAAGGAAGAAGAGACTCAGACAGGTTATGAGGCTTGCCCCAAATCACACAGTTAATTAGCAGCAAAGCCAGGTGGGAACCTGTGGCACCTGGCCTTTTTGTCAGCTTTCATTGCTAGGCTCTTGACTGTAAGTATGTTATTGAAAGATATTATTGAACATGGCAAGGATTGAAGAAAAGGGGATTAGAGGAAAGGCAAAGAAACCCCCCTTAGCTTACTTATCACAAACACTGAATAGGGATGATCAAATAATGGTCAAAATCATTGGTGATTAACGGTGTCAAGTAATGAATGAAAATCTAAAGATTCATAAAACTATGGCTATTTAGAGTTACAGGTACATTAATTTTACTGAGTTAATCTCACTGGATTGATAAAATAAAATACTTTATTATATAAAACACACAGTCTTAGATGGGGATTTTGCTGGCTGAGAAGCAAGTACATTCACTGGTGTCACCTCTTAGTGAAAGTGCACATTTTATTTTTTATGTTTTAATTTCAGATTAATACGAGGTTACAAATGATTAGCTTGCATTGTTCGTGTTTATCAGGCAAAGTCGAAGTTGTAGTTGAGCCCTTCAATCAGGGGGTGTGCTGTATAAGCTTATATTGAACAGTATTCCTGATCTACATATACTATAGTTTATTAATGCTTTCGCATGTTGATGGCATGTGGATTATTTACACATCTTGGCAATTGTAAATTGAGCAGCAATAAACATTCTAATGCAAATGTCCTTATAGTAAAATAATTTTTCCCCCTCTGGGTAGATACCTAGTAATGGGATTGCAGGATCAAATGGAAGGTCTACTTTTGGCTCTTTGAAGATACTTCTTTCTAAAGAGGCTATATAAGTTGGCAATCCCACCAAAAACATATAAGTGTTCCCTTCTCTCCACATCTACCTGCAGCTTCGGGAATTCATAATGTGGGCTATTCTCCCTGGGGTTAGGTGATATCTCAAAGTGGTTTTGATTTGTCTTTCTCTGATGATTAGAAACAAAGAGCATTTTTGCATATGTTTGTTGGCCATTTGTCTTCTTCACAAAAGGTCCTGTTCATGTTTCTTGCTCATTTATAAATGGGATTCTTTGCTTTTCTCTTGTGGATTAGGTTGAGTTCTCCATAGATTCTAGCTATCAGACCTTTGTCAGAATCCCAGCAAGCAAATATCTTCTGTTCTGAAGATTATCTGTTTGCTTTAGTTGTTGTGGCCTTAGCTGTGCAGAAGCTTTTTTAGTTTGATCAAGTCCTATTTATTTATTTTTGGTGTTGTTGCAGTTGCCAAGGTGTCTTCTTCATAAAATCTTTTGCCAGACCAATATTGTCAAGAGTTTTTCCCACACATTCTTCTAGAATTTTTATTGCTTCATGTCTTAAATTTAAATATTTTATCCAGTGAGAGTCAATTTTTATGAAGTAGTGAGAGGTGCGGGTCTAATTTCAGTCTTCTACATATGGATGACCAGTTCTTTCAGCACCAGTTATTAAATCGGAATTCTTTTCACAAGGGCATGCTTTTATTTGGTTTATCAAAGATCAGATGGCAACATGCTTCTGGTTTCATCTCTAAGTTCTCTATTCTGTTCCATAAATCTATGTCTCTATTTTTGTGCCAGTACTATGATGTTTTGATCACTGTAGACTTGTAATATAGCCAAAAGTCTGGTAACGTGATGTGATGCCTCCAGATTTGTTTATATTTCTTAAGAACTGCATTGGCTATCTGGGGTTTCTTCTGATTCCATATGTAACAAAGTACTATTTCTTCAAGTTCTTCTATATTTGACATTGGTACTTTGATGGGGATTGCTTTAAATCTGTAGATTGCTTTGGGCAGTATGGACATTTTAATAATTTTGATTGTTCCTAGCAATTAGCATAGTGTTTTCTTCCATTTGTTAGCATCTTCTGCTATTCCTTTTCTCAGGGTTTCATAGTTCTCTCTGTAGAGATCCTTCACGTCATTTGTTAGATATTCCCAGGCATTTCATTTTCCTTGAAGCTACTGTGAAGGGTATTGTGTCTTTGATTTTATTCTCAGTTTGACTGTTACTGGCATATATGAAGGCTGCTGATTTATGGACATTTATTTTTTGTCCCAAGACGTTTGTATTCCCTGATCAGTTCCAGGAGCCTCATGGTTGAGTCCTTTAGGTTTTCTAAATATAGATGCATGTCATCAGCAAAGAGCAAAGACTTTGACCTCCCTGTCTCTGATTGAATGCCCTGATATCCTTTTGCCTAATTGCAATGGCTAATTTAGCACTATGTCAAATAGTAGTGACTATTCAATCATACTCATCTTTGTCTAGTTCTAGTTCTAAGTGCAAATGCTTTCAGTTTTATCCCATTCAGTAAGATATTGGTTGTGGATTTGTTATAGATTGTATTAGTAAGAAATGTTCCATCTATGATTATTTTTTTAACTGTTCTTCTCAAAAAAGGAGATTGAGTTCTATTGAATTTTTATGTGTCTATTGAGAGGCCTTTGTTTTTGCTTCTATTTATGTGGTGAATTACATTTATGGATTTACACATATGTAACCAATCTTGCATCCCTGAGATAAAGCCCACCTGATTATGATATATAAATTTTGTTAATGTGTGACTGTATTCTGTTTGCTAGGATTTTCTTAAATATTTTTGCATCTCTATTCTTTAATGATACCGGTTGGTAGTTTTCCATTTTTGTTGGGTTCTTTCATGGTTTTGGTATCAGGGTAACATTTGCTTTGTAGAAGGGTTTGGGGAGGTTACCATCTTTATCAATGTTTTGGAAAAGGTTTTACAATATAAGTATGAGCTCCTCTTTGAAGATTTAGTAGAATTCTGGTGTAAAGCTGTTTGGTCCATGACTTTTTTTGTTGGATGATTTTTTATTGTTATTGCAATTTTGGTGCTTGGTATTTGTCTGTTCAAAATTTCTAGTTATTTCTGGTTGAGGTTAGGGAGGTGGTGGGATTCCAGGTGTTGGCCCATCTCCTCATTTTCAAATTTCTGGAAATAGAATTTTCTGTAGTGGTCAGTGATGACCTTTTGTGTCTCCATGGTGTCTGTTGTTATTTTCCTTTTTTAAATTCTAATTGAGGTTATTAGAGATCTTAGTTTTCTGTTTATAATCAATCTGGCCAACGTTTGATCTGTTTCATTAATCTTTCAAAGAACCAACTTTTTGTTCCATTGATCTTCTGAATGATTCTTACGTTCTCAATTTCATTTAATTCTGCTCTAATTTTGATTCTTTCTTTTCTTTTTCAAATTTAAGATTAATATTAGGGTACAAATGATTAGGTTACAATGTTTACATTTTTTGGATAAGATCCCTATTATAATTGTGTCTCACCCCCCAGGAGGTGTGCCATATATCGTTACATTGTTAACCTTAGATGAGAGCACAACAATCCCCTTCTCTCTACTCTTCTCCCCTTTTCCTATCCCCCCCAAATTGAATTAAATTGAGTTTTTCTCTTGTGTGGGCATTTATTAGTTCATCTACTGGCTTTATATTAGTATTGAGTACACTGGATACTTACTTTTCTATTCTTGTGATACTTGAGTAAGATAGATGTGTTTCAACTCCATCCAGGTTAATACAAAAGATATAAAGTCTCCACCTTTTTAAATGGCTGAATAGTATTCTATGATATACATATACCAGAGTTTATTAAGCCATTCACGGGTTGATAGGCACTTGGGTTGTTTCCACATCTTGATGATTGTAAATTGAACTTCACTAAACAATCTAGTATAAATGTTCTTATTATAAAATGATTTTTTTCTTCTGGGTTGATGCCTAGTAATGGGATTGTGGGATCAAATGGGAGGTCTAATTTGAGTTCTTTGAGAATTGCTCATACTTCCTTTCACAGAGGCTGTATTAGTTTCTAATTGAACTGGCAGTGTAAAAGTGCACCTTCTCTCCATATCCACATCAGCATCTGCAGCTTTGGGACTTTTCAATGTGGGCTATTCTCACTGGGGTTAGGTGGTATCTCCGGGTGGTTTTGATTTGCACATCTCTGATTATTAGGATCAATTAACATTTTTGCATATGTTTGGTTATTTCTTTTCTTGCTAGATTTGGGATTGGAATGCTCTTCTTTTCCTGTTTCCTTGAGAAATAACTCATTAGGTTGTTGATTTGCACTTTGTCTGTTTTTTAAATGTGTGCATTTAATGCAATAAAGTTCCCTCTTAGGATTATCTATGTAGTATACCTCCAGTTTTAAAAGCTTGTGGTTTCATTCTCATTTTGTTCAAGAAATCTAATGATTTACTTCTTCTCCTCTTTGAACAAGCTATCATTTTACATAAGGTTGTTTAGTTTTCATGGCTTTGTGTGGGGATGAGGATGTTTGTTGGAGTTGAGATCTACTTTTATTCCATGGTGGTCAAAAAAAGATAGAAGTTGGGCGGTGCCTGTAGCTCATCGAGTAGGGGGTCGGCCCCATATACCGAAGGTGGGGGTTCACACCTGGCCTTGGCTGAACTGCAAAACAGAAAAATAGCGGGGTGTTGTGGCAGGCGCCTGTAGTCCCAGCTTCTGGGGAGGCTGAGGCAAGTGAATCGCCTAAGCCCAGGAGTTGGAGGTTGCTGTGAGCTGTGTGACGCCACGGCACTCTACCGAGGGTGATAAAGTGAGACTCTGTCTCTACCAAAAAAAAGAAAAAAAAAGATACAAGTTATAATTTCTATTTTGGTAAACTTGTTGGGATTTGATTTTTGTCCTAAATATGTTCAATTTAGGGAACAATCCATGGGCTGACAAGAAGAACTTATGTTCAATTTTATTGGGGTGGAGTGTTCTGTATGTCTGTTAAGCCCATTTGTTCTAAAATCTTGTGTAAGTCTATTGCTTCTTTGTTTAGTTTCTGCTTGGAGGATCTGTGCAGTTCTGTCAGAGAGGCATTGAAGTCCCAGTTACTTTATTGTTTTAGGATATCATACAGTTCAGATCAGTTAGGGATCATTTTACATATCTGGGAGCATTTAAGTTAGGTGCATAGATATTTAGAACTGAAATATCTTCTTGCTATATTTTTCCCTTGGCCAGTGTATAATGTCCACATTGTTTACTTTTATAGTTTTAAAGCCCAAGGAAACTGCAAATAAGATGGTGATTCCTGGTTTTTTTCTCTTTTCCATTTGTCTGAAATATGGTTTTCCGGCCCTTCACCCTGAGTTGTGTTTTGTCCTTGGAGGTTAGATGAATATGGCATATACTTGGCTTGTATGAAACTGCACATTTTAAATGACCAAGAATGAATCTAATTGCTAGAATTGAAGAATGTAAAGTCATAAGATTACAAGATAGTAGAGAAATTCTTAGGGCTTGAGGAAGGAGCAGAAGAACAAAAATAAAGCTCCTCAGATTTGGACACTGTTGGGGATCATAAAATGATAGCCCAAAATATGGCGCTTTGACCTACTGAACCACATGAGCAGCCTCTTAGTCACTCTGAGCTCCTTCCACTATCCCTGTCTCTCAATCTTCTACCTCTTCTAAAACATAGGATAAGGCTGTTCTTTGAAGTTCCCTTATCTACCTAGAAACCAGACTCCAAAAAAGAAACACAATTGCTTTCAATCCCTTCCCTAAAATCTTACTAAGCAGAAGATTAAAATTCATATCATAGAGGAAGAAACTGAAAATTAAGTACCATACCTATAACCCAGACAAACTTAGTTCCAAACTACCATCTGTTCTCAGGTCTGTTTCAATCCCCAAGGAGAATTATTATTTTTTATTTAGGATTAATATGGGGTACAAACAATTAGGTTACATTGTGTTTGTTAGCTAACGTTCAAGTTGCAGTTGAACCCTTCACCCCGGAAGTGTGCTATATATTTACATTGTGCCCATCAAGTGAGAGCTTGCCAATACCTCTCCCTCCTTCCCTCTCTCATTTTCCTCTTCCCTCCTTCCCCCACTTAAATTTAATTGTGTTTTTCTCTTCTGTGGACATCTAGTTGTTTTTCTATTTGTTTCAGTATTGAGTACACTGGATACTTGCTTTTCTATTCTGGTGATACTTTAAGGAGAATATTCTTCAACTCTATCCAGAGTAATACAAAAGATGTAAAGAATCCATATATTTTTTTTTAGTTTAAAACTATGTTTTATTTTTTTCTTCTTTTTTTTATTGAATCATAGCTGTGTACATTAATTAGTTCAATCATAGAGTACAGTGTGCGGGCTTCACATGCAATCTGAGATATTTTTATCAACCTGATTGACATACAATTCATGATATTTTCTCGTTTACTATATGAAAACCTTTTTGATCCGTATTTAGAAGTTTTCTCCTGACCCTTCGAATATGTAGGTACATATC
>CAUYON010074442.1:0-13475 GCA_963573935.1 Arctocebus calabarensis | reverse complement strand
CACTGTCTCCCTGTGTCCCCAAAGGGATGTTTCTGGGCAGATCTCACCAGCCAGAGATGCCTGAAGTCTTCTCTCCCCAGTCTCACCGAGCCCAGTTGCAAGGAAGCTGTTACTCGGCCACCATCTTGGCTCCTCCCCCCTTTATATGAGTTTTCATCTGCTTTCCCTAATAATTACTACTTTAGAAGAATCAAGAAGATGTTCTTGAGTTTCAGAGCACAGACCTAATATTTCTTTTCTTAGAGACAGGGTCTCTCTGTTCTCCAGGTTAGAGTGCAGTGTTGTGATCACAGTTCACTCCAACTTCCAACTCCTGACTCTGCATGCCTCTGTCTCCTGTCTACAGGTTGCGCCACTATACCTGGCTAACTTTTCTTTCTTTCTTTCTTTTTTTTTTTTTTTTGCAGTTTTTGGCCAGGGCTGGGTTTGAACCCGCCACCTCCGGCATATGGGACCAGTGCCCTACTCCTTTGAGCCACAGGTGCCGCCCCTGGCTAACTTTTCTATTTTTTTATAACGACACAGTCTCACCGTTGCCCAGGCTGGTCTTGAACTCCTAGCTTCAAGCAGTCCTCCCATGCCTTGGCCTCCCAAAGTGCTAGGATTACAGGCATGAATCACCACACCCAGCTGACCTACTATTTCTAAAGAGCAACCCCTGGAATTTCATCTGGCACACATGTACTGAGGACCTAGTATGTGCCAGATGCTGAGAATGACCGTGCAGGGTGGGAGAGCAAGAGTCCTTGCCCACGTGAAACTTTGGCTCAACAGGAAATGACAGGCAGTACTCAAACATCAAAATAACGGAGTAAAAGATCCGACAGCAGGTGCAGGGAACGTCAGGGAGGCAGGGTAGGTGCTGAGAGTGTGTGGAAGGTAGAAAGGGTGAAGTCTGGGAGCTTAGTTAGTTCAAGGACTTCAATGTGACTGGAGTTTGGGGGCCAGGCATCATAGGAGGTTGGGGCAGTAGGGCTGGGACGGCCTTGTACGAGGGGCATGCATTTCATTCTTGCCTGTGAAACTGAGACAAGGCAACTTCAACAATTCCCCAGCTGCTTTCTACCCTAGATCCTGGATCCAGCTGGAAAGTGTCCCAGACTGAGACAGTTGTGCAGAAATAGCTCTTGGAGGCTACCCTTAAGTCTTAGAGGTACAACCTTTAGCACAAGCGCTTTTTACTAGTTCAGTCACCTTTTTAAGTGAACCGAGATACGATTTACATATAAAGTAAAATTTATCCTTTTTGCTGTTAAGATCTATGGATTAAAAAAAAAAACGTGTACAGTCATATGTGACTGCTACTGTAATCAAGCTATGTGATAGTCTCCTTGTCCTGCACAATTCCTCATATCCCTTTGCAGTCAGCCTCGAGCCCCTTGGCAACCACTGATTTATTGCTTTGTCCAAGTACTTTTGCCTTTTGTACAAAATGTCATATAAATGGAACCTTTCATGTGTAGCTTTGGAGTCTGGCTTCTTTCCAAACTTGGCATAATGCATTTGAGGTTTGTCTGTGTTGTTTTGGGTATCTGTAGTCTGTTCTTATTTATTATTGAATAGTATTCCATCGCATGGATGAACTTCAGCTGTTTGTCCCTTCACCTGTGAAAGTTGTCTGGTCACTGTCACATTGGCCACTTCTTCACAATAATCTTACCTGCATGGCTGGGGACTTCCAACCATTTCTGCTTTCACTATGTTCTTCACATACATGTGAAGTCCCACAGGAAGCAGCCTGATCTTCATCAAACACAGATGAAATCACGCTGTCACCGTGCTCAAAAACTTCAAGGCCCCCCTGCCCTCAGAACAAAGGCCCTTAGCATTCTCACGCTGTGCTCTGTAATCTGGGCCCTGCCCATCCCACTGACCTCATCTGTATCATTACCCCCGTCACCTCCTGCTGTTTGGAACTACTATGTCCTTTTTCCCTCATGGCCTTTGCCTCGCATTTCTCTTCAGCTGGTTCTTCCTGTTATTTACCTCTCTGCTCAGATGTCCCCTCCTCCCAGAAGTGTTCCTGAGTACCCATCTCATATAACTCATCTCCAAACACCATCACTTTCTATCCCTTGACCTGTTCCTTTTTATAGCATTTTATACTTATTACTGTCTGAACATACTCTGAAGTCATTAAATATCAAATGTCTGATGTAAAATCGAAAGTTTTGTTTATTATATATCAAACAAGAAGCAGTATAATTAATCTAAGTATGCGTCTAAAATATGTACACAGTTTTGCCATCTTAACACTAGCTTGTCAATGTCAGCCACGAAGAAGCCTGGAGTGGCGATGAAATTGAGAAAGGAGTTTCCCACAGATTTTTGAGAATTGAATATGTTTCCCTGCAATAAATGACCCAAAGCCCAGAAGAAGTGGTAGTCGGTTGGTGCAAGAGGTCTGGTGGATACGGTGCATGACAGAGAGTTTCCAAGTCCATGGTTTCACAAATACTGCTCTCTAAAAAATTATTCGAAAGGAAATCAATAAGCAAAAATGTGCTTTTGGAAGAATAAGGATGTATCTTCATGATAAAAATAAAACAAGTGTCAAATTGTAATTCAGAAATATCAACTTGTCAGACTTAACATTTACAGACACAAACATTTCTTATTTTTTTTGAGACAGAGCCTCAAACTATCACCTGGATAGAGTGCTGTGGCATCACAGCTCACAACAACCTCCAATTCCTGAGTTCAAGCGAGTCTCTTGCCTCCGCCTCCCAAGTAGCTGGGACTACAGGCGCCCACCACAACGCCCGGCCATTTTTTGGTTGTAGCCGTCATTGTTGTTTGGCGGGCCCGGGTTGGATTCGGACCCGCCAGCTCAGGTGTACGTGGCTGGTGCCTTAGCCTGCTGAGCCACAGGCACTGAGCCCGGACACCAACATTTCTTAATGAAACCTCATACATTTCTGTGCATTTGTTGGCTTGTTTATCAACAGTGTCCTCCAATTATATGTAAGCCCCTCAGGGGGAGGGAATTGGTCTGGCTTCTTCACTAGGTCTGCAGAGCTACCTGGCATCCAGTAGGAATTAAACATTAGGTCAATACTAGGTAGGTTAAAAAATATTATTAATGAAGATTGTGTGTGTGTGTGCTATCCTGTAACTATTTGATCTTCACTGAGACATGACTTGTAGGAGAGAAGGGCCAGAGGGAAGTCTTAAAGTCAGACCAGTTTGAAATGAATGCTTATTGGAGAGCTGTTTTGAGTATGCTGTGGCCAAGTATTAAAAAATAAATATTAAAGCAGTAGTTAGATGACTATGGATTTTATATATATATATATATGAAGACCTGTGTTTGGAAGGCAACAGACTTGGGTTCAAGTCCTACTATTCCATCTGGTAATAATGTGACCATTGTCTGCAAAATAGGGATCATTGTCCCCAAATCCTGGGATTGCCCTGTGGATTCAATCAGCAAACATAGTGCCTGGCACTGGGAAGCCTCCCTCTGGACACACAGCTTCCTCCTGTCCCCTCTCTTTCTGAATTAAAAGAAGACTCAAGTATAATTTGGCAAAACACTGGAGGAACTTAAGGCATAATATTTAGACCAAGATAAGTATTGAGAGCAGATTTGTCTTACTTATCTGAATACCACCTGAATGTTCTTAAATCTTTGTGTGTATGTTGGGAGGTTATTCTAATCAATTTGTTTTGAAGAAAATCACCAGGCAACCCTTTTGGGGGACTAACTAGGGATTCACCAAATGAATCCAGGGCTATTGTGTCGCTACCTTGGAATTACTCTCCATCTTGGGCCCTAGAATATAGAAGCTGCTGCTTTTTTTGGGTACAATTCTACATCTGCAACTGATTGAGTCTGCACATGGGCTTGTACAGACATAATTAGCCACTTGCCCCTTATTTCGAGGGTGCAAGTGGCCCCTCTTGCCGCAATTACTGAGCCATGGAAAGGAGGAAGCCGAGGGGAGGGCCTGTGGAAACTGACGCATAACAAGAACAAGTTACTTTTATTTTTTAAGGTTATAGCTATCATGTTCTTTTTAAAGAAAGGAAGTACTTTTTAAAGAAGTACTTAAATGTAGGTAAGTACATCTTGGATCAAACCTACCAGCAACTCCTTGTATCTTTCCCTGGGTGTAACACTCGACTAAGCCTCCCTTAATTTTGTTCAGAGGACTTATTTAAATATGTTATATGCTTTAAGGGCTGCATTTAGCTTTAGTTTGGCTCATGCTATATGCCAACTAATTATTAGTAAAGTATCTGGCTTATGAACCCTGTTCCATTTTCCTGGAAGGATGTGATGCCGCCTCTCAGCAGCCCCTTGCATTTTAATATAAGTGTGCAGGGAATTTTGCAGTGACCTGCAGTATGGCATCTTTGTATACATCTGGATTTGGGTCACTCACCCCAAGCGTGTCCTCAGATTAAGGACAACATCCAGTGGCATAGAGTACCAGAGGAATTTGTTAACAAACCATAGAAGTTGTTGATGGCCATCCTGGAACATCCATTTGTGAGATTCCAAAATTACACGTGGGAAGCTGCCTTGGACAATAAAAGAGCAGAACACATTCTGGATCTTAATAGGAAACAAAAGCACATAAACAAAAGCAGACTGTGCTTTAAATATCTGATTTCAGGACAAGACTAGCCTCCCAGGAAAGTTTAAGAGACCCTGAATTTAATTGGGAAAAGAAGTCCAGTTGATGTTTTTTTTGGTGTCAGGCTAGCAGATGAGATTGGATTTTTGACACTTTGCAGAAGACAGACTCCTTTCCATTAACGGAATGAATCTGGGGCCTGCATCATTATTTTACTTTGTAAATTCTGCATGTGCTGTAATCAGACCTCTCAAAGGCAGATGGTTACTGCTGGAAGGAATGAAGGATGACATTCAACTTTTGAAGGAAGAAAATGAAAGGCCTTCTTAACCATTTCATCTCATCAGCCTAGCCCTGGGGTTTAACTCATAGGCCTGTAGGATGACCCTTGAGGTTGTTTTTGTGCTTCCTCTCCCAGTACCTTTGAGATCCCTTGAAATCCTTTTATCAGGAAATTGAGAAACAAAGAATATGCAGAATTTGTCTCATTGATGCCGATGCTCTGTTCTTTAGGATTTACCACATTTAGTAATTTTTAATGTGTGTTTATTATATCTTCAGCCTTTTTATTTTATCTTTGGCCTCCAGTGAGTTCTAAATGAAGACAAGCAATGGATGAGATTGTCATAAAGAAACTGGTGAGTTTCCATGGAAGGAGCAATGGGAAGTTAGGAGACCTGATCTTTGCACACTCTTTGCTTTCTCATAGGAGATGCCAGTGTTAGTGCAAAGACACTGATTCTGTGTTATTCTTAAGAAGGAAGGTGGAAGGAGAAAGGAACTGCTTCCTTCCACCCCGTAAATCCCTAACCTCTGTCTAGACCCATGTCCGGGACTTCTCTTAAATGTCAGCAAATAATGCTTTGTGAATTCTCAGACCTTTGAAGAATAAGCTCAGTTAACTGGAGACTAAGGGAGAATATTGACATTTCTCTTCAAGACATCTTCTTCAAGAGGGAGTGACTACAAGGGAGTAACTGCTATTTTTCAGACTCAGGTTGATATAAAAATGTTTCAATGTCAGTGTTTCCAAGGCTTTGGTCCATGGACTCCTAGATCAAAATTACCCACAGCACACAGATTCTCAAACCTCACTCTGGACCTAGGGAAGCAGCACCTCTGGTTGGAGGCCTGGGAATCTGCATGATCAGATATTTACATGACTCTGATATACAAATTGAAAGCCACACTATTAATTATATAAGTGTTATATTTTAAAAATTAAATATAGGTTTTTTGCAGATGTGTGATTCATCATAACATAGTAACTGAGAGGAAGGAATGATCCTTTTAGGACAGCTGATTATATTTAGTTGTGTAAATCACTTGGATGCTCGTACCTCTCAGAAGTGGCTGAATTACATTCTTGTGGGTTTTATATACACCCGTCCTTTTGTCCGATGAAGAGCATAACTCACTGTGTCACAAAATATTCTTGAGAAGGGATTTGACCTTAACCTTATGCAAACTCTTCATTTCCAGAGATCTTTTCATGTTTAGTTTCTAAAATATCTGAGACAAATGTTAAAAATGCTTAATGTTACTATATAACATTTTTGAAGCTCGGACACAACATTGTGGCTTTAGTCAGAATGACAGGTGAGATTATACATTCCTAAAGGAATTCATCTGAAGTGAAGGGGGTTTGAGGCACAGGTAGGATTCATCTTTGAGGTCCTGCTAGGGCCATTCAGACCTGGGCTCTGGAAGGTAAAGGATGGGGGAAATCTTGCCAAGTGTGAGTAAAAAACATTACAAAGAATCAAATGGACAAATCAAAGAAATATATACTAAGAGAATGATCTTCCAACAGGCCATGCTCATGAAGAAATGCTGCTTGCTGTTCATTTGTGCTTCTTTGTGTTTCTAAAATGAAAATAAAAAGTAAATTTACAAATACTACCTTTAATTCTTGCATGTTAAAACAGCTCTCTTTAGAAATAGCCTAGTGATGGTAAAATACACTTTAACCTATACTTCATAAAGCTTTATAACAGCTAAAAAAGAATTCCAATATTCTGTTGGGTTATTTCATAGATTGTATTGATAATGAAATTCAGACACAGTGAGATTTAGTAATGTGCATTTTTCTAATCTACCACAGAATACATTTTATAGCCACCAGAACTATTGCTTTGGTTTCTATTTCCAGCACATGTTACTATGTTTTTGAAATGGAACATTTGCTGTAGGGCACAGAACATTTAGCATGAAGGATACTAAGCAGTAACAAAATAAATTGTCTGCAAATAACGATGGAGAGTGCTTTGACATAATGTTTCTATTTTTCAGTCTAGTAGTTCATCTCCCTGTCCTTCCTCTGCGTTTGTATGTGATCTGGGGAGAGAGAGTTAAGATTTATTTATTTAGGAAGTAGATGCAAGAACCCCCAAATGAACCACGTCCTAATCCTGCCCCGCATGAGTCTTAAAATAACATAGAGGGGGGGTGATTTTTGAAATGCTATCTGTTCTTAGGAGGAAAATTTCTGCAATATGAGTATTTTATCCTATTAAGTATTTTTTTAAATTAAATAGCATAGGTAGAGTACTTAATGTTGGAAAATAGTTCCTGGAGTTCTAAGTGCTGTCCCTCCCCAGATGAATACTTACCTGTTAACTCAAATGTAGTTTCTTCTATTATTTCATTTTTGAACTCAAAGGCAACAAATCTCATCTTTGTATTCCCTCTGTAGGTGTCAGATGTTTAGCTCATAAAATTATATAATCACTTAAAAAAGTAAGAGGCCAAATTTAGAATTCAAAACAAGGACTACACATAAAACAAGTCCTTTTTAAAAAAAGAAATTAAAACCCCAAGAACTCGGTCAAAATCGTGAAAAGACATCAACTTGAAGTAATTTAAATAACACAGTTTTATAGCTGTTTTAGAATAACCTTGGGGAAATATTTCCTAAAACGAATTCTCCCTTAAGTAATTATTTTCGACAAGGTCTTGAAGAACAAACTCTCTCGAAGTGAATTGTTTTCTTTGATGCTGCGTTTTTCCTGCAGATTCCAGAGGACAGAATATTTAGTTTTAACATAAGATAATGAAAATAATTTTCCTTTGAGAACTAGGTTTTCAGCTGGATTGTAAAGCCTGTCTGCAGGTGAGATTTAATTTAATCCTTTGAGTACTTACTTAAGAAGCATTCCTGAGACAGTGGCCAAAAAAGTGACAAGATTAGTGCTTTGTTTATTGACAGCGTGTAGACAAGAAAAGACTTTTATCCCCTGAAGAGTTTAATGATTTTTTTTGTGATCTTAATGGCATATCTTAATTACTAAAATACACATTATTTAAATAAAGATTAGATGATGTACTTAAATTTTAAATTTAGTTGCAATTGAATTGTGTAGCCTAGGAATTAAATAGCAACAAAGCCAGCATGAAAGGCAGGTAGTATCTTGTCAACTAAATTTTAAGTTTGGACAAGAGTTAGAAGAAAACACATGTGTTAGAGTGAAAAGAAAATGCATCAGTAAAAATCTGCAGAAGATCAGTTAGATGTTTTCAGAATCAAAGCCATCTATCTGGTTTGAGATTTTTAAAGATTTTATAAGTTTTTTTTTCCATTTGTCTCATTTCTTTTTTAATTCATCTTTCTTCCTGAGTGTTTAAATAAGCAGACTAATTTTCTAATATCAGGTGCTGTTTGAATAAATACAGAAATCCATGAAAATGAAAGGTATATGCATTGTTGAAACTTGACCCCAAAGCTACATAACATATATAGCTATCCATGACTTTCTGATAAAATTGGTGTCATCAAAAATTCTTAATCATCTTCTGCTCAGTGTGTGTACAAATAGACTTTTGCTGCAATACAAGGATTGGTTTGTGTATGCTTTGTTTTTTGTTTTATTTGGGGGGATACAAAATATTTAAAAATAGGAATATTTCACATAACAAATTTGACAGGTTTTCAGGTTTTTATATGGACAGCAAATAAAAATAAATTTTCTTTATACTGATCATGATATCCAATAGAAATGAGTATACACTATAGTAGGAGTTTTTTCTTTTTAGACCTCTTAGCCACTCTGCCATCCTCTTAATAGGTTTAGCCATGGTTAACAAACCATAGAGATCTTGTCTACAGCAATCACTTAATATTTTTACATGATGAATATTTTTTGTAGCTCCCTTGCACTTTTCCTGTCATTTAACCATTGGATTTTTTAAGGATGTTCCATTTTGTAACAACTTGGGGGATGTTTTAAATTTGCTGCCTATTTATTTTATGTCTAAAGGAAAAATTACACAAAATTCCATATGATTTGGGAACATGCTGTCTTGGTTAGGGGTTTGGATCACATTTTAAAATTAATTTTAAGAGAAAGGAAATCATATAAATGCTCTGGAATTCAGAGCACGGGAAGTGGGTGCTGTTAGAGACCTTACCCAGTGGAGTCAGACTGCCGAAGATAAAGAGGATTCTAGCCCTTTAAATATTGATTATGTACTTTAGGGAGCTGCTTTCTTTTTTTTTTTTTTTTATAATTTTATTGAATCATAATTCTGTACATTGGTGCAATCAGGGCACGATTCATATACATTCAGAAATGTTTTGATCGTACTGTTACAGATAGCCTTCATGGCATTTTCTTGATCACTATATAAAGACATTGATACTCTACATTTAATAAGTTTCCCCAAGTGAAGCCCTGTGAAAATCAAGGATAGAGATTTGGTTGTGGCAGTATCTCTGATAACTTTTACCCTTGGGACACACTCCAGAACTTTGGTATGAAATCACATCAGTGTCTGAAATCACCAGTCATGGTCACAAAACTTTTAAGAAATGGTTACTATGTGCCAGACACAGGGCTAATATTTTACATTTACTTTAGAATTAAAACCTTTTAGTAACCTAATAAGACTGATACAGCCTTAATTTTACAGTGAACCAGCTGAGGCTGGAAACCTCGCCTGAAGCCTGCTAACATGTGGTGACTAGAGTGATTTGAACTCATTTCAGTCATACTCCTAGGACCACATTTTCTCTATTATATTTTCCTTTCTCTTTTGTGAATGGGAAGAGTTGGCTTTGGCTCTGGAAGGATAATTATAGCTTATAGTAAAAGGGTAACAATGTTTATATCATTGTTAATAATTATATCAGAGTCATTAACCTTGTTAAAGACATTTAAATATTACATTAGGCAGAAAGCATTACACAAAGTAGTTTCTGATTCCTCAGGTTTTCTTTATTAATAGGTAAAAGCAACTCACTGCCTGAATGTACAAGACACACACATTAACAGATGCTAAAGTCTGGAGAACAAGTACAGAGATAAAGGAAGGCTCCAGGGAGCCAGGAAGGCCTGGGCTCATCTACTAACAAGAAGCATTTACAGAGAAAACCAAGTACTAGGAGAAATTTGACAGACAAAGAACATACATGGAACAGTAACACACGTATGCTTTTTTCCCTTCCACTGCTCTCAGTTTTGCTCTTCTATTCTGTAAGTAAAATCGATTGCCTACCAACAACCACAGATGGAACAAAGACTGGGCAAGGAAAAAGAAGAAAAAAAAAAAAAAAGGAAAACATTTTGCTGACCCTAAGAAAAGCTAAAGCTAATTTTGACACCAGTTTTGAGACAGCCCCTAGTGGGGACACACATATAGAAAGGTGTTTTTGTTGGCTAAGGGTGCTCAACAGATGCTACTTAATATCCAAGGCTTGAAAGTGTACACATTCACAAAACAACCGGGAGTGCCTCCTACCTACTATAAAACCCATGCAGTCCGTATTTGGGGAAGCAAAAGAGTTTCCACAAAGGTCAGGGATGAAAACAGGGGAATGCCAACTTCTGAAATGGAGGCCAGTAAACGTCATCTCCAGCCTTGCATTTCCCATTGTAGCAGCGCCACATCCAGGAGATTGTCAACTGTAGGGGCCTGTATCTAAGTCCATAATCCGCCAAACTCATTCTGATGGAGTCAACTGTACTTCTAATGTTGGGCACAGTATTAGTGTTTGTTGAAATTGAGACCAGCAAACAACTTTGGAAATAAAAAGCAGCTAGTCTGAATCCAGTATTGCCCGAGGGAAACAATCATAATTTTAGACAACAGATACGTGTTACTGAGAAATATTCTTACAGTGGTGAAGACAATTAACAAAGCTACTCTAGTGTGATAGAAATAATCATTTGGAGCATTCTTAAATAAGCTATAATTCTATGCATTCCACTGAACTATTGACTTAAAGCTTTCTTTACAAGTCAACTTCAGTAAGAGAAAGGGGTCAAAGCAACAGATCAGTTACTCTTCTTCCCATGAGGTCAAAATCAGCAACTTTTTACTTGTGTCCCACTCCCCACAGTTTCTGGCAGCATCTTAGACATAAATAAAACAAAAAAGGCCTTATCGTTGCATTTTTAAATACAATTTTTAAATCCTCCATTATAAATAAAAAATTAAGCCTTTTATTAGATTCTTATACAAGAGCTTGATATATCTTGGTGAAATTAGAAAAGTAAATCCCAGGGTCTACAAAACTGAAGCCCTCAGTTGAGACACTTTTTAAAGATTCTACAAAGGTACCAGCTCCTCCATTTGAAGCTCTATTTTAAAAAAATATTGTCCCGCTGACCTCAATTATAACTTCATAAATATTACAGGTAACCTTGCATACTATATGAATCTTATTGGTACAGAAGTATAGCTCAGTGATATGGATGAGGAATTCATAGCTTATACCAGAATAAAGAAAGAAAAGACAGGTTTGAATAGAAAAGAAAATGTCTTACTTGGTTAAGAATGTCTTGTTTCTGTGCATGCAAGGAAAGAAAGAATACATGTGTTAATGTAAGGTAACTTATACTCATTATCTCATATCTCTGATAGTTTAACAAAAAGGTCAAGTTTACAGGTTAATTTAAAACATACCCTAGATCCATGAGTCTCAAAATGTGGTTCTGAAACAGTGGCATCGGCATAAACTGGGAAATTAATAGAAGTGTAAATTCTTGAGCCCCCCCCTAGAAGTCTTGGCTCAGCGACTAAGGGGTGGCAGGAGGTAGGCATTGATCTGTGATTGAACAAGCCCCCCCCAGGTGATTCTGATGCACATTCAAATTTGAGAACCAATGACTAGATTATTCTTTGAATATAATAAGCAAACAATTCAAACTGACATGAGATAAATGTAAAGCATAACACATGCAGCATGATTAAAATTGTTCAGGAAGAAGTAATGAAAATATACCAGTGCGTATAAAAATATATTAGATTATGAATGCTTATTCCTCCCTTCTAGCATCTTCCTTCTGTGAGTATAAGGCACCTAACCTCTCTCTTTGCCCTTAACGATTATACTTTCCTATACATTTCTGTACTTTTTCCACATCTTTTAGATGTCAATGACACAATTTGGAGTGAATTTGAAATTCAAGTAAAAAAAAACAATCGCATGCAATCGAACCAAACAGGTTCTTTTTCATACTCCCAAATTCCACTACCCTCAGCAGATTAATTTTATAGCCTATGTTTCACTGTGAACCTTCTCACTAAGACTGGACCTTTGCTACAAATTAACAGTAATCATACTCTTAATATTATATTATTTACATATGATTAGGTGGAAACTAACAAGACTCTCTGACCTTGTCAGTCTGGAGTCAGTAATAATTACGGGTACATGATCTGCTGCACTCTTTAGGTAAGCAATGTCACTCAAACTTTGTCTTTCCCTTCTTCCTATCTACCAGGTATCTTCTTCTCATCCAGTGGCCTGGTCAATTAAATGACAAGCAAACACCTCAGCCTTAAATTGAGATATCAGAAATTTGGTTTTAACTGCAGCTACTACCATGAACTACCTGGTTAATGTTGGAAAAGTCATATTACTTTTCTTAAAATGAGTTGCTGCATTTAAAACCCTTAGAAAGTTATTAATTTGGGAATCTCCAGTCGTTTTTAACATTTTGATTCCTACAGAATCTTTAGGCTATTGTTTAAATTTCTCAAATTCATGTCTTTAAAGAATGATTATCAACTTATCTTTAAAAGATTGTAATTAAAAATAGGGCTGGGTATGGTAGCTGACACCTGTAATCCTAGTAGTCTGGAGGCCAAGGGGCAAGCATTGCTTGAGGTCATGAGTTCAAGACCACCTTAAGCAAGAGTGAGACTATCCCTACTAAAAATAGAAAAATTAGCTGGGTGTTGTGACAAGCACCTGTAGTCACGGCTACTCAGGAGGCTGAGGCAAGTGGATTGCTTGAGCCCAGGAATTTGAGGTTGCTGTGAGCCATGGGACTGTAGCCTAAGCAACACAGTAAGACTCTGTCTCCAAAAATAAATAAATAAATACATAAATAAATAAAATAAAAGATAGGATTTAAAAATAAATCATTCATCCATATATAATACGTACATTTTCTTCTCTATTAAAATAGAATGAAACAGGTCACATCTCCTTTTGGTTAAGATTTAATACACAAAATTTTTAAAATTCAGCAATTCAAGTTAAGTAGAAGCAAAAAAAAAAACCTCTCATTTACCATTTTAATAGCTTTATTTGTAGGAGGATAAGCAATTTGATGGATAGTCTCTCTTTGCAATAACTTTACAAATGATACAAGCCATCTTCATTTTGTAAAACAGGAGCGTAAATATTCATTCTAAGGTCAGGTTGGATTAAAAGCTTTTCTAGGGCGGCTCCTGTGGCTCAGCGAGTACGGCGCCGGCCCCATATACCGAAGGTGACGGGTTCAAGCCCGGCCTCGAACGAACTGCAAAACAAAAAAATAGCCGGGCGCTGTGGTGGGTGCCTGTAGTCCCAGCTATTCGGGAGGCTGAGGCAAGAGAATTGCTTAAGCCCAGGAGCTGGGGGTTGCTGTGAGCAGTGTGACGCCACGGCACTCTACCCAGGGC
>CAUYON010074439.1:0-19488 GCA_963573935.1 Arctocebus calabarensis | reverse complement strand
TGGTGGGCATTTAGGTTGTTTCCACATTTTGGCGATCGTAAATTGAGCTGCAATAAACAGTCTAGTGCAAGTGTCCTTATGATACAAGGATTTTTTCCCTTCTGGGTAGATGCCTAGTAATGGGATTGCAGGATCAAATGGTCATGTACTATGTATTTTATGTTCTATTACATTTCAGAGGCTTATAAGAGAAATGTCCTCTTCTACGTGGGGACCTATGTATTTCATATTGGAATTAAAAGACAAATCATTTTTAAGGTAAAGAGAGATGTACTTCTAAAATATTAAATCCTTATCCTGCAGAGTGAATTAAGCTTTGTATCTCTGCTTTTCAAGCATCGTTAACATAGTCATGATAAGCCCAATGATAGACTAACTAATTCATAGTCTTTACCATTCAGTTACTGAATGGTAGTCATTACCATTCAGTTTCACCAGCCCTGTTGGTGCCCAGGGCCCACCAAGCCTTTCTATTAAGTTAAAGAACCACTGAAGCATCTCTCTCTCTCTCTATTTCTCCCTACCCCCTCACACCTCCCCCCTTCCTTTCTCTCTCTCTCTCAGCTTTCTTTGAGGCAAGCCAACTTTCCTATCATGAGGAATCTTATGTGAAAAGAAACTGAAGCCTCTTAGCAAGAGTTAGGAAGATAATCTGTCAGTCCCAGTCAAGCCTTCAGATGGCTATTGCTTCCCCCAACATCTTCCCTAAAACCTCATGAAAGACCATGAGCCAGGAGCACCCAGATGAGACCCCCCCAGAATGCTGACTTCAGAAATTGTATGACAAAAATTTGTGAACTTTAGATAATAACTTTTAAAGTAATTTGTTATGCAGCAAAAAAACAAAATAAAAAGCAAAAAACAGACAAAAAAATCCCACATAATATAGGCTGGTCAAGGGGTCAGGTGCTTCTCGTGTATACTCAGAACACATGAAATCAGGAAGTAATTAATAGTTGTTCTAGAAGAAGGTTTGATTAAATCTAGGCCAAGAGAGCAAGGCTTAATCAGTCAAGGAACTTTGGAAAGGGGAGTGAGAATTTGGAGAGTTGAGAACAAGGCAATTAGGAGTGGCCTATGGTCTGACTAAATTTGGGAGACCAGGAGCAACTGCCTATCTGGCATTTTATGCAAAAGGTATTCATAGACTGCATTTAAAAGGGTGAGCTTGGTGAGTTCAAATGAAGAAAGGCAAGACAGTCACAATTTATTCTGAATACTGTTTGCATAAGTCCGGGGTCTCTCCCAGAGAGATAATTCATATGCCATACTACCTTGCAATGTAAGTTCCATTAGTCAGGAATAGACAATTCCCAATTTTGAATGCTGTCATGAAGTGTCCAATAATCCTAGCTTTTGCTTACCAGACACTGTACTTTATAGACAAATACCTTTTTAAAAAAATCATTGAATAAGCTGGACCTTATTGTCTACTTCAAGCCTATAGTTCAGTGGGCTGCTTTAAGCAGGAAGATATTAAACTATAAACCATTAAATGGTGATAATCTAAAACACTGTACGGAGTTGTCATACAGACACGATCAAACTTAGAAGAACCAACTGTATGAATGTCAGAGGCATCATGTAGAAATGGCTCAAGGTGTACCTGTGCATAAATATGTACATATATCTCAATATATATTTCTATATAAATATATACATATATAAATACATAAAAACTTGTAGATTTGTGTATAAATATATATATGTAAAGTATATAATATACAATATATAATAAATAATTTATAAATCTACACATACATAAATATATATAATATTAAATATATATATATACAAAATATATTATGTATAAATATGTACATATATTAAATAAATATGGGGGCTGTCTGCAAAGCATCCAGCCATATATTTCTATTTTTTAATAGTACATGGCTGGATAGTTTCCAGGTAGCCCTTGTACACACCCGTGCACACACACACAGAGGGACAGAGATCTGGCACAAGAATGGATTTTGATAAATTGATTCCTAAGCACAGAAGAAAATGTGTTTTAGGGAACCTCTGCACACACTGCAAACACTATCCAAATAGAATGAAATTTTCTCCTCCCCATCACCATCGGAGAGATTGTCACTTTTCTCTGGGGCTCTTGGCTCATGTCTAAGTATAAAGAAGGAAACCTTCGCAGTCTTTGATAAGCAGAACATAACATTGTAAGCCCTAGAGCTGTGCTTTAAGAGAGAGTTAACCTTAGCAAAAGGAAGGGTTTTCTTCATTAAGAAAACCAGTGACACAATTGAGTAAATTCAGTCCTTAAAGATCTCCCAGTATTCTCCAGCTCCGCAAAAGAGAATGGAGTTAATGTAGGGGGCAGAGCAGAGGAGCTGGGAGGCAGAGGCAGGAGAGCATTCACGGGAGGCTCCGCTGGACACACAGGAGCATGTACATCTGTTTATGCATATGTTGGTTTCATACTGTTGCAAACAACTAAAGGAAAGGTAATTCAGCTTTTTTTAAAACTATAAGAGATTTAATGGCTACCACCAAAGGAAAGTCCTGTTGTAGATAGGCATCGATTATATTGATTCTGTGACTCAAAATTATCAGGAATAGCCTTATTCATTTACACATAGTTCTGCCTCCATGACACCAGCTTAATTCTAAAGTCTGCCTCCCCATTAGAGTCACAGAATACAAAGTATTTTTATGTTATACAAAAGAGACATAAATGTCAAAATGAAATCTGGGCAAATCTCCAAGAAAAAAAATCAACACCAATCGTTGGTAGTGCAGAACCATTCAGCCACCCCCCATTACTGGACACTTTGTCTGAGTTAAAGAGTTAAAAAAAAATACTAGCTAGAGACTATATTCCACTTTTCCTAGAATTCCTAGCCTCTGAAAAGGTAGTTCACTAAAATATGCATTTATACATCTTTTTCTTTCTTTTTTTTTATTAAATCATAGCTGCGTACCTTAGTGCAATAAGGGGTACAATGTGCTGGTTTCATATACAATCTGAAATGTTTTTCTAAAGAGACAGTAAAAATTAGTCTCCACACATTGAATGACA
This sequence comes from Arctocebus calabarensis, assembly GCA_963573935.1. Lineage (NCBI taxonomy): Eukaryota > Metazoa > Chordata > Mammalia > Primates > Lorisidae > Arctocebus > Arctocebus calabarensis. The sequence goes on along the minus strand of CAUYON010074439.1, from coordinate 16,454 downwards.
TATTCATGATCCCCAAACTGTTAAGAATCACTGAAATTTAGGCAACGTTCCCAGAGAACCTGGTTCTTGCTTCCTTCCCAGCATTCCTCCAGTTTGCATCCACACCACTGACGCAAAGCTGACTCAATTCTTTCCCCTTTGGTCGTTCTGGGCCACAGCACGCCTCATGTGATTTCCCCCTGCTGGCTGGACCTTCTACCTGGTAAACCTTATTTCTGCCTTTAAGGCTGACTTCACATACACTGTCTCCAGGGGAGCTTTTCTTGTTCACTCTCTTTGTGAACAGAGTTGATTCATCTCTTTTGTACCCATGAAGTCCCCTAACAATAAGTACACACTGTACTACTCTGGGCCTTTTTGTTTGCCTGTTCCACATCCTAATGAGACTTTGAGCAATTTACACACAGGACTTGTGCCTTTCCTATCAATCTTTAGATTAGCTGTCCTGGCTTGGTAAACCCTTGTTCAGTGAACAGACAGCCATCAATAGAGTTAGTTGTCACCAAAGTGCAACAGAGAATGTGCAGGGCTTTGAAGTGGCACACTATTATTATCATTATTATTATTTTCAATGTCAGAGATACTTTTCACACTCTTTGGTTAGGACTTACAGGATAATACAGGAACTTCGGAATTTCCAGGATAATATGGTAAAAATAATAAAAATAGATCTGTGAGTCCACTTAATCTTGGGAATTCACACATGCGTCTCAATCAAGACAATGCCCATGATTCTTGTCGACATCTGGTGAGCGCTGTCTATAGATCCTGCACCGTGCTGAGTGCTCTGCAGACGTTACTCCGTTTGATCTTTACAAACATCTAAGGAGATGGATTGTATTATTGTTTCCACATTGTAGATGAGAATGTTTCGGTTTACAGAGAGTATAAAATTCACCCATCCTCACACTATCAATATAGTGAAGCAAAGGAGGCAGGATTTGAATTCAGATCTCTCTAGCTACAACTCAGCGTTTGAGATCAGTTAAAGATTGTTCTATAGGACACTTTGTGTGCCAAGTAGAGTGTTAGACACTTAATTATGAAATAGTTTTAAGGCTTAAAATAATCTTGTACAATAGGAATCATTAGTCTCATCTTATATGTGGAGAAACTGAGTTTTAAAGAAGATAACTAAATTTTCAAAAAAAAAAAAGTATCCTGTCATGCTGGAGCTAATAGTTTACTTGCCTCCTGAGTGTATGTACATTTCAATCAAAGCCCAAGAAAAGGGGAAAGCCAACTATATCCAAGGAATTGTGTGTGTGTGTGTGTCTGGGAAACTGAGGCTGTTATCAGAAAGTGCCTCTGCCTTGCAGGGATTTATATAGCACTGTCAAAATGGTAAAATCTAGAATTATAAAATAGTAGAGTGAGAATAGCATTTGAGGTCATGTATGGAAATAATGTGAAAAGTTAAGTACCATTCAGAAAAGGCCTAGAGAAATATCTCTAGATAGAGAGTGATTAAATTTCTCGTAACTTGGATGGATATTTACATAGGCACCAGAGGAAGGAAAGTTTGGGCTCAAGATCCACTCGCTGTGACGCACTGTGATTGTCAATTTATTTTTAGGTCCACCTGGCTAGACTAAGGTACTTGAGGGAAGATAGAGGCCACGTATTATTGTATGTCTGTTTGCACAACTTGATCTAGTTTGTTATATTTGGTGTGTATTCAGTAAAAATTTATTGCATTATAGCATTCCATCACTCCAACCAGCAGAGCATGTTTGGAAGAACCATCATAAAGGAAGCAAACTGTAAAGTAAGGAAAGATCTATTTTTTTCCCCCTCTCCTATGTGAATTTTTTTATTGACAAGAACTGGTAACCTCTCCCAGAAGTTCTTAAGTTGAATTAGCTACAGGGGGCCAATTGTGTAGTAAAGAAAAGAATGGTTTAATATATTAGGTATTTATTTTCTCAGGAAAGTACAAGGGGAGATGTTCTTGGTTGGGGCAGGAAGTTCTCTGTACTTTTCAACCAATTTTGTCTTTGTTAAATCAAAGCTACCGGTTAATGGCCCTTGAGTGACCCTGAAGATCATCTGAACTTCAGTCCCATGCAGCATAGGAAGTCAGGCAGCACCACAGAGACTGCTTTTTGTTGCTGTGCTTATTAGTAATGTTAATCACTGTATCCATATTTCCCTGCACAAGCCTCAGTTGTAAACAGTCTTGATCACAATAATGAGAGATTCAGAAACACAGGCTAAATGTATGTCCCAGAAAACAGTGAATTATTTTTGTAGAATGCTCAATATTTAACACACATGATTTTTCCCCTCTCCGAATTCACTATTTGCTGAGCAGAAAATTCTGGCATAAGATTTTTTTTACTTTTATTTTATTCATAGGAGTTTTCCTATATGAGTTCTGTGTCTAGTGGTGACTGACTTCCGACACAATGTTTTCCCACATTCGTTATGTTCAAAGGGTTTTCTCATTTGAGTATCTTGATTTTTTTTTTTTTTTTGAGTATCTTGATTTACTCTGGTATCTTGAGGTGTGACTTCTACTGAAGAGGTTTTACTCATTTATTATAGTCATAAGGTTTTTCCTGTGTGAGTTCTCTAATGTCTAGTAAAAGGTCCTTTCTGGTAGAAAGGTTTTTCCATATTCATTACATTCCTGATCTTCTGTCTCGTGTGAATAATCTGATGCATGTTGAGCTGTAACTTTTGGTGAAAAATCTTTTCATACTTGTTACACAAGGGTTTTCCTCCTGTGTTGAGGGTTTCCTCCTGTGTTGAGTTCTTTGACACATGCTGAGGCTTGATGTCTTGCAAAAACTTTTCACACATACATTATATTTTGGTACTTCCTAGTGTTATCTCGTGGGTGATGAGCTTTGATTTGTTACTGGCTTTTGCATATTCATTACATTTATCGAAAATCTCTCCTATGTAAACACTAGTATGTGTTGATAATAATGCCTCTGTGTTAAGAGCGTTCCCTTGACAACTTATGCTAAGTGTTGTAGTCCAGTTTCAGTTTTCTCTAAAATATTGTGACATATGATGGCTTTCCCAAATCATAGGCATCTAGATTCTTTGCATTCTTTCTTTATTTCCTCAGGATTACTAGAGAATAGCATGTTCTGACACCTGCTAAATTCTCCAGGCTTCATTGCTAAGTAATTTCTATTATTGACATTTAGATTTGATATCTGTTTTCAGCCCAAATTACATGTTTTTTTTTTCTAATTTAGCTTTCTCCTCAATTGACACATTGCTGTTGGTAATTATAGTTTTCTTCAAATGTCTGCTATGATTTCCTTGGGTGCTCTCAATTAAGTCATGAACTCATTAGCCATAGCTCTCAAAGTTGACAAGTCCAAGATCAAAGAGCTATACCTGTTGAAGGGATTCATTCTGTGTCATCCCACAGTGGTGGGCACATATAGAAAGGGGGGAAAATTTATCCTTCCAACAGGAACTAATTCCCCAGAGATGTATTGAATTTTTTTTCTTCTTCTTGGAAATACAGAAGATTGTGGATGCATCATTGAAAGAAAGTGAATGGAGTAGAGTTGTGGGAGAACTAGTGTGGTTTGGTTCTAATTTGTTCTTCAGAGAGAAAGAAACCAACTCAAAACCAGTGGATCAGCAGCAGAAGATAGGGTCCAGGATTGAAAAAAAAAAGATGGCAGAGAAAACATTTTGAGACATCAAGATGAGGTGGGAAAGCCTTCTAGGTGTATGAAATGGTGTGAGCCACTTGTTGGTACTAAAGAGAATCACAGCAGGTTCTCTATTCCCAGTATCTGCCCTGACTGATCTGTGCTATTAGTTGATGGCCACCAGTATTTGGAAATGCCCTTGCATATAGAACACAGGCATCAAGAGATGGTATAGTGACATTATTACATATATTTTAAGACATTGGGCCTTGTTCCTGAAAGATCAAATGCTGCCCTCCTACCTTCTATGCATAGGCTCTTTTTGCCTGGTCCATGAAGCCATATCAAGACAAATGCTTATTTATTTCATTACTTGCTGCACTGATGACTTTATCATATTCAACCCTGATGATGTGGCCTGCTCATAAATGAGTCACAAGAACACCCTTTGGCATTTATCAGTCTGGTGCATTCCTCATTTTCTGGACCCATCATAGATTCTGCCTACTCTCTCAATGGATAGAAGCCCCAGACCAACCAGCTACATGGATGCAAAGAAAAGAATCCTGTCTAAAATAAGACCCTAGAAGATAGTACACAAAGAAAGATAGAGTGTCTAGAACCTGTCTTCTTCTTGCCAACACCACCACTTTATTTATACCTTGAGCAATTTGGAGCCCTCTCTATCTTTGATCTATATTCAAGCTCTCCTGTGCTGAGGTGAACAGGGTAGGAAAGGAGGGAGGAAACATGTATTGGTGGAGAGAGGACCTTCTTTTGGAAATTGAAATGGGTCACCAAGAAAGTAATTGCATTTCTGGGGAGATTGAATAATTGAAATACATATGAAATCACTTTGATAAAAAACTACTATCTGGAAAGTCATGTGTTGGAACTACGTGATTTTTATTGTTAGTTTTATGTTAAGGAATTAATTGTAATAAAAGAATATTTCTAAATCTCTTCTTAAGAAATGTGCCCTTCATTCTGGGGAAAAAAAAAAAGGTTTTAGGTCGTTTTTTAAAAAGGAAGTGAAAAATATTTTTTAAAACAGTAGAAAATTGTAAGTAGGCTTACAGAGCTGCCAAACACACATTAGGTCACCACTGTCATTTTATAATACATCTTAATAGAAGGAGTAATTTACTTTCCATTTTCACAGACATAAGTTTGTTTCTAGGCTTTCCCAAGTGGCTTGATATACTTGTTTGAATGTGGTTTCCATTTGCCTTTGTATTAAAATGAATTGAAATGAAAAGGTCAAGTTTATTCAGAAAATTGTTAGCTATCCTTGGGAAAATATAATTCAGAATGTGTGATTTTTTTTTTTTTTTTTTTGTGGAGACAGAGTCTCACTCTATCGCACTCGGTGGAGTGCTGTAGAGTCACAGCTCACAGCAACCTCCAGCTCCTGGGCTCAAGCGATTCTCCTGCCTCAGCCTCCCGAGTAGCTGGGACTACAGAATGTGTGATTTTAATCAATTTTCATTCATTGTTAAAGTTCTCCAACGTTTAGCTTGATGTCTTTAGGAAATGGAAATGGTGATTGGTATCATAGGCACATTAAATACACCTGAATTTAATGTCCTCCAGACAATATTGTAAATAAAACATATTTGTCTGGTTCCATAAAATAGAAATGTTTAAATCAAAAGAACTATTTGCTTAGATGCTAGGTTAATAAGAGTATTTTCAATTCTCAATCTTCATTATTCCTAAAGCCAAGAGGGAAAATTCACTTGAACACACCATCTAGGCTGTAAAGGAGAGTAGTAATGTAATGTCTGGGGAAGAGCCACAGGAGAAAGAACATGGAAGTGGGTGATGTAGGGGGAATACATGCTCCAAATAAGATATTTCATCTTTTTGCTTATGGCCATCCACAAAGTGGGGCCATACCATATGATTGTCCAGTCTGCCAATAAAACTCTTCATATGTGTTGAGTACCAACAGGGCATCAGGGCAGGGCTGGGTCTTTTATTTGTGTAATGTGGAAAAGGAATAAGGAGACATATACAATGACGTCATTGAGAAGAGAACTCATACCCCTAAATACAGTACTGGCAAAGATGGGACTGAGCACTGATGATAGATCGCCAGGTCATAGAAATAGTGTGGGTGATAGGTAATCAAAGAAGAAGATGATCAACATGGTCTGGAGGAGTCTAAGAAGTATTAAGGGGAAAAAGGTAGGTTTAGTGTGAGTTGTAAAGTAAGGGGAGGATTTGAACAGGCTGAGAGAGCTGGAATGGTCATTCCAGGCCTAAGTAGGAGGCAGAGATATGGATGCTAAGTGATGCAGTTGTGTAGATAGAAGCCTATTCTGCTATGGGCAGTAGGCAAGCATGCGTTGGGATATTTAATTGACAAAGACAAGTTGTACCAGAATATATAATCTGAATAGGTAATACTTAACTCAAAATAAGATTTTAACTGATTTCAACTATTTGCAATGTTATTTATATAGCCAACCCTTTGGAAAATGACCATTAGTGTTCATTAGTAAGTGATGATGTACTTTTACAAAAAGGTTTTTAAGTTCTTTCTATCCCTTTTAGGTAAGTTTTTATGGGTTCATATTTCAAATATATAGTGTACTATGGGATGAGAGATGTAGCTGATTTAAAAAGGGGGCCTATGGCCTTAATTATATGTACCCCAAATCCATATGTTGAAGCTCTAAACTTTAATGACTATATTTGAATTTAGGGTCTTTAAGAGGGTAATTAAAGTTAAATGAGGTCTTAGTGCTGGGGCCCTAATACAATAGGTCTGGTGACCTTGTAGGAGAGGTAAAGATACCAAGAGAGTGTTTGCACACAGAGAGGAGATCATATGAGGAAACAGTGAAGAAGTCAGCCAACTGCTAGTCTTCCCCAATAGCCAACCCTGTCAGCACCTCGATCTTGAACTTTCAGCCTCCAGGATTGTGAGGGAATGACTTTCCATTGTTTAATCCACCCATTATGTATTATTTTATTATGATAGTCTGAGAAGAATAATACAAATAAATATTATGAAATAACAATGACAGATAACTTAAGGACAGAAAATCAAAAGATAAGTTGAGCTAGATCTCTTCCTGGAAAGCTGGAGAATTATGATAAAATTCATACCCAAATCTGAAATAATTTTTCTCCCTAACACTATTTAAGTATGCTTGTTATACTGGGTGTTCTATCTTAAATTCATCATTTTGGGGTAAAATATTCTAAATCACATTTTTTTCATAACTTCATGAGAAAAAACGTACCAGAATATGTACATAAGAACATTACCCTGTCTTAACGTTTCCATAAATAATTTATAACTCACATCTGTCTTCTTGATTTACTTTCCTTGATGATTATAATGTCTATCAGTTGGCCAAAGGAAATGGAAAAACCAGTATGCCTTATCATGTTTATTCTAAGAAAATTATGACAAACTCATTGGAAATAATAAATTAAAAAACAAACGAAGAAACAAATGAAGAAGAAAATACAAGTCCTAGGATAAAACAATGACATAATTGAGAAAAGAGAAAGGACAGTAAGGACAAGAAAAGGAGAAGAGAGTACACCAGCTAGGATGATTTCAGTGATAAGTGATAAAATACCTAATTTAAATAGGCTAAAGATTCTTTTTCATTATTTACCAAGAAGATTGAAAGTTCTGTACTTCAGGTGTGGGTTGATCAGAGTGCTAGCTCTATTTCAATGGTGTTTGCATAGATCCATACATATTGGTTTCGTTTTTAGGCTGATTCTCTCATGGTAGTAAGACGACTCTATAAATTCCAAGGGCTCAGTGAAATATTCCACACTTTGAAGAAGGAGAGTACCATTGTTAAGTAGCTTTATGGAGTTGTTCACACTGGCCCCATGGACCACTTTTAAACTTTGTGCAGGCTAGCCTTCTAAAGAACCTAGTATATTTTGGGAGTACCTCAACTTACAGTGAATGTTCTACATAACGGAATTAACTACCTGCCTACATCCTTCCTTCCTACAGTTTTATAGAAGAAAATCTGGACACAGTTCACAATTCAATTTAGAGATATGTGACTTATCTGGTGGGGCAAGTGTATTAAGGGGAGGGATGTCCATGAAGGAGGCTACCCTGGAAAGAGAGACAATAAGATCTTATTTTAGCTCCTGAGATAGCTGAAACAAATTACCATAAACGTGACTATGTGAAACAATAGAAATTTATGCTTTCACGGTTCTGGAGGCCAGAAATTTCAAAAGTCAGGGTGTTGGTAGGGCTACTTCCTCCTGGAGACTGAGGGAGACTGAATCTCTTCTAGCTTCTGGTGGCTTGGGGAAGTGCCAAGCATTCTCTGACTTGTAAACACATCCCTAAGATCTATTTCCAAATAATCTCATTCACAAGTCCTGGGGACTGGGATTTGGAGCTATCTTTTATGGTCCATTATTCAAATGACTACAAACCTCAAGGAGAAAATTATCATGACTGAAGGTCCAGGTAATGGACTTTTAACTATTGCTTCTAATTGAAGATAATATCAAGAATTTCAGAATGATATAGAATAAATAGAAAGAGCTGTTATGTCTATTCTTAGCAGGGTTTTTTTTTTTTTTTAGCCCAAGTATAGGGTAAAATCATAGCAATCTAATGAGATCTAAAATGAATTAACTAGCCGAATTCTAATTTTTTTGGTAGGTACTATTTGTGTCATGAAATTATATCCACTGTTATTAGTTACAAGCATCATCTTAGATTTATGATGTGTCTTGAGACAGTAGTTATTTAAATGTACATATTTTGGGAATGAAACTCAAGCATGTTTTATTTCATTTTATTTTTATTTTTTTGAGGCAGAGTCACTATGTCACACTCAGTAGAGTGTTGTGGTGTCACAGCTCACAGCAACCTCATACTCTTGGGCTTAGCAATCCTCTTGCCTCAGCTTCCTGAGTAGCCAGGACTATAGGCTCCCACCACAGCACTTGGCTATTTTTTTGGTTGTAGTTGTCATTGTTTAGCAGGTCTGGGCTGGGTTCGAACCTGCCAGCTCTGGTGTATGTGGCTGGTGTCCTAGCCGCTGAGCTATTAGGCAATGAGCCCAGCATATTTTATTAATAGATTGCAATTTATAAAGTTTAGGGACCACCGGTTTAACATAAACAACTGCACCACTAGGGCTCTACTTGAGAACACCTCAAAAAAGCAAATCGTGAGGGTATGGCTAGCTCTGTAAGTGACAGGAGAACTTAACTACAGGTGTATAGTCTAAGGTAGTTCAGAAATTAGTGTCCACTCTAAGTGCTTCTGCTGTCCAATGTCCATCAAGCACAGCGATGGCCAGAGTAGTGGACCCATAGATTCTGCTCAAATGTAACAATTTGCCATCTCTGTCCTGTCAAGCAGAATACTGTGCACCTGTATTAATCACTGAAAGGGGAACATCGTGTACTAATTACCACCCCCAGGGAAGGACTGTGAATATCTTGCCAGTTTCTGCAAAGGTTCCTAAGTCTGACCGGAGGTTTTTGCACAAACTCAGTTGCCAGAGTTCTGCTAGAGTTCTTAATTCTGGCAGGGGTTCAGAGAAAACTCAGCTACCAAGGCAATCACACCTCTATTGCTTGCATTCTCAGGTCTACTCCGTTAGAAAGAACAATCACACATGTGAGGCAAAGCAACTTTATCACTCAGAGATAGGCAGCTAGGATGCATGCCAAGCCAGTTTCCCGCACCTCAGGAAAGCTTCCCAGGGCAGAGAGACTCTGATTTGCTCATGCCTCACATTATACTTTAGCTGAAGAACCCCCAAAGTAATGCACTCTGGGTTTTATACCCTGGCTGCCACTGGGGTGCCAATTACAAGCCTTGTAGGACATCCTGTTCAGGGAGGAATGAGGACAAAGCCCAGGATGTGGCAGAGGGTTCTTCCCTGTCTTATGCCGCTGCTTTCTCAGCACATTCTACAGTTATCCTAAAACTACAAGCAGATGGAGGAAGAGCTGGGTTAGACGAGGCCATCCAGGGACGCATCCTGAACACTACCAGTGCTTCTCCCTGCTCCTACCACCAGCACTTACTAACATTCACTATAGAGACAGAGCACTGAGCACCTTCCAACTATGACTCAGGCATACACAGTTGTAGTGAAAGAAGAAACGAAGGAAGGAAAGACAAGAAAATAGAAATGGGACAATTTGAAGCAAACATGTGGAGTGACAACCCCTAATAGTATGTCTCTCTAACTCACCAAGTCAACACACATCAACCGGGTGATGCCTAGGTGCAGGCCCAGCAGGAGCACACCTATCAGCAAGGCACACGTGGCCTCTCTAGCCACTTGGATTGCATGGTCAGTGGGAATGTGTTTCTGGTTATTTGTCCTCTAACCTTTTCCTTCTGTGCTGGTCAGGGCATTTTGCTCTTTAGATGCATTTTTTTTTCTTTTTTCTCTACCCTGGACGTCTTTGACCATCCTGGGACGTTTTTGACAGCTGTTTTAAAACTGGATTCAACCAATGAGAAGCATTGGTGGGAGGGTGGAGGGCAGAAGGATGGAAGAAGCCAGGACACTTTCTCTCTCTCTCTCTGTCTTGGGTGGTATAGCTCAGCAGTGACTGTGTCTCCATCAGCCCTTTCATCCTGACATTCAGGCACATTCTGATTCCCTTAGATTGTGCTAACATGGCCGCTTTCTTCTCTCCAACCTATGTGGAAGCAGGCTTCCACTGTTTCTACTCTAAGTGACTTCTCTGACTCCTTTTTGCTTGTCACCTTGTTTAACTCTTGTGTAAACAATGCCCTGCCTTCACTTTTCTCTTAAATAGAAAGAGAAGTATTAGTTTCTATTTCCCTGGTTGGACATTAATAAAAGAATAGATAATTGTCATTTAATACAATCTTTAACTACTTAGTTGCATTAAAATCTGCTTATGATTTTATTTCTAGCTAAGATATTTTCTGTAGTCTTTTCCCTTTGCCTTAGGACATTACTAAGAACTAATTTCACTTTGATTTTCTAAAGGTATATTATAAGAAAAGAGATGCAGTTGTTTGATAAAGCAACAACTCAAATTTATAATTGGCAAATTGCAGATCAATCTATATGATGGGGATAGGTCCTAATAAGATTTTTTTCTCTATTTCCTTCTTGCAAATGGATCTCTGAAACCTCATTATCTTTAATTGAAAATTCTTATTTATTATCTTTTAAAGGTTTGGAAAGATGAGAGCTTTAAGGGAAAATTGGGAAGAGAATGAGATTTGGAAAGGATTTCAAGCAAAGAAAGGAAGATATGTAATGCAAACCATGGTACGGTTTTTTCATATGTAAACGAAACATCAGACCTACTTCCAAGAGGCCACATTCTTTTGAGCTTTTCTCATAATGGAGAATGTTTCTATCATTAAATCCATTCTCTTTTCTTGCCAATTCCACTCTTTTGGTATATACTTAAAATACAAAGAAGTAGTACTTCATCATGGGGCATGGTATAGAACCAAAGTTGGCAAACTACTAAAACCTGTGGACTAAATCTAGCCCATGGTCTGTTATTTTAAATAAAGTTTTATCAGCATACAGGCATGCTCACTTATTTGCTTATTGTCCATAGCTGCTTACATGTCATAAATGCAGATTTGAGCAGTTGCAACAGAGACGAAAACATGAAAAGTTGAAAATATTACTCCCTGTTCCCTTATAAAAATGTTTGCTGCTGTAAATAAGTTGCTAGTTCTTATGACGGTCACTTTTGGCCCTTTTAGTTTTCAGGTAAAAGGTTTCTGGAGCACCTGCTAAGTGCCAGGTGCTGGTTACTTGGCAGAATAAAAGCCCAGATGTGAGATACAGTGAGGAAATTTTTTATGAAGTAGAATAAAGGTGATACTTGCAAATGTAGGGAAGACATGTGAATAAAATGGCTGCTTAGCAGGAAGGTAGACAAGGATTGTTCCAGAAGACAAAGCAATTGCTTCCACTACAACAGAGTCTATGATAATAGGGGTCAGGATTTTATTTCCTTTTCAAACCAAGAAGATATAAGATTCCTACCCTTCTGGGGATCTGGAGAAAACAAAGAACTGAGTTACAGTTATTTGTGCTTTAAGTTTAGCCTATTGGAGCTCACATATTCCCAAGGAAAAAAGCATGAAAAACATTACGATTGAGGGTGGTAATCAATTTTAGATTATCATCAATTCATTCATCTAGTTACTCGTCCATATCTGGTTGTCCTATTTGCCTAGCATTGTGTGATGTGCTGGGGATAGACAGTAAACATGGCTGAGAAAGTTCCTCCCCTGGGGAGCTAATATTTTGATGAGTGGCAGAGGGTATGTAGGTGTGATATATTCCCCTCGCTCAGCAGAGTGGAATGAATTTCTAAATGAATTTCACAGAAACCTTATGGGAAGCTTTACATCAAAATACAAGGAGAGTGTGTTGAAGATTCATGAGAGTGGTGAGTTTGTAAATTTAGTTAAGGATCCAACTGCCTGGTGTTGCATCGGATTGCCCTTCATCAACTGTGTGACCTTGGGGAAGTTACTGAATACTTTAGTGTCTCATATTGTTCATATTCAAATTAAGCAGCATAAAATACTACACCTTATCAGATGGTAGTAAGTGTTAAGTGAGGCCATGTCTGTGAAGTGTTTAGAATGGTTGTTACCTAACACATAGTAAGGGTTATATGATGTTTGTTAATAGAAGAACAAATCTCACCCTTTGCTTTTACTCTGAAACTCTCTCATTTAGTTATTTTTATTTTGTGATACTCCATAAGATAAGTGAGTGAGTCTAAGAAGAGAGAAGTATTTTCCTCTTTATTCTTATTTCAAATGAAAGTACTTAAGGCTCATAAAATCAAGGTAGCATGAAGTTATAATTTAATTAGCATTCCATCTGTCCTCTGCTTCGTAATTCACTCCATATTATGTAACTTCTGCCTTCAACAATCCCAAAATATTTTCTTTGAAAGATGTAATTTTCCATTGAAATATGAAGAATACCAAAACCAAATTATAATCATTACTGTAATCAAATATTTATTGAATGGCTGCTATATGCCAATCATAGAAGATGGTCATGTATATTCATTCTTTCTGTTACTTATAGCAATTTCATAAAGCTGATATTTTTATTCCCATTTTTCAAAAGAAAAGGCTCAGATGAGCAAATAGCTCATATGATAACGTCAAGTCATACGTGAAATATGACTGAGAACCAGGACTTCTTCCTGGGATTACTTTCCTCTGTGGTATGTGGTGGGCTCTCAAAGACACACTAACTAAAAGGTTAACCTTTGTAACACCTAACATATCTTCTTTAAATAAGAGGGAATTAAAAAGCCAAATTGTAAAATTTCATCAATTGTAGAACCATTAAATATTAATTATACAAATTTTGAAAAATTTAGAAAACCATAAAGAAGATATGTTTAGTTATAATCATACCCACTAGAAATATTTCTTTTAATATGTTTTAGTATATAGGGGGACATAAAGTTCATGTGCAATTTAAAATGTTTAACGTAGTAAATTCCACATGAACTTTATGTCCATCTTGTATTTTTTAAACTTCTCTTTTTATATACACACACTTCTAAATGAAGTTTTTTACCATATTTTAATCCAAACTTCTTATTTAACATGTCGTTAAGAGTTTGACATGTCATTTATCTAAACGAATTTCAAAATACATATAGTATTTTTATAGCTATAGCACAATAACAAGCACATATTTTGAATGCTTTCTTTTTTTATAATTTTAAAATGAAATTCTAATGCAAGTTTTCAACCTCTGACTAGTTCCTTAAAATAAGTTCTTATAATTCTAATGGTTGAGTTAAAGGGTAAAATTATTTTGGGACTAGTAAGATGTATAGACAAATTTCCTCCTGGAAAGAATGTAAGTGAGTGCTAATTTACCTAATGCCTGTTTGACAGTAGAAACATCTGTATTGTTTTCCATTTTTATTTATTAAGTATCTTATTTATTTTCAGATTACACTTGACACTGAACTAAACAGTACAAAAATATTTACTACTGCTCTACCCGTCTTCCAATTTTCAATTGTGTGTAATCCAAGATTGAGTCATTAAGTCTATTATTCAATAATTTCTACACTCAACAAATTTTGAGTGCTCATGATTTCCAAAAAGAAAAGTAATACAGGTGGGTGCTATAGGTAAAAATTTAGATTCTGCACATGCTTATGACTACAGAAAAAGAGAGAGAGAGGGGAGGCCAGGCTGTGGTGATACAGGGTGTTATCAGGGATTTCCTAGTCATAGCATCTATAGATATGAAAGGTATGCAGAATATAATGGTATCTTCAGCAACCTCCAACTCCAGAGGTTAGTCAATTCTTTTGCCTCAGCTTCCTGAGTAGCTGGAACTATAGGCACCCGCCACAACACCAGGCTATTTTTTTTGTTGCAGTTTGGCTGGGGCTAGGTTCGAACCCGCCACCCTCGGTGTATGGGGCTGGCGCCCTATTCACTGAGCCACAGGCATTGCCCAACAGTCAAAATTTTTGTAGGGAAAATAATTTGCTTCTTACAATGTAGCACTTAATTTCAGAGCAATATTTTGCAGTTCTATACCTGATTACATTAATAATTATACCTAAAAAATAGATTGCCGAATTTTGAACAAACTCTATTCAAAGCTGATGACATCAAAGATGGGCCTTTGCTTTCCATGACAACCAAAGCAGGAACAAAGAGGAGCTGATGAGCATCATATAGTTACATTGGTGTTTTAGACCTTGCAGAAACTAACAACACCTTAAGAAGGAAGTCACGAGGGGCTTTCTTGATCCAGAAACATGGTTTGGCTTCGAAAGTTCTTAAACTGTGTTCTAGTTTCTGAAGAGTCCATTGCATTTCTGAGGCTATTTGTAGGGTTTTCTCTGAGTTTGTCTAAGTTGGATTATGGTGAATCTCCACTATTTGAAACAATCTGAGTTAGTTTGTTTCTTGTTACAAAAATAAACTAATGAAGCAAATGATATCTGAAATTTCTCAAATGTTATACCTTTTCACATCATGTGGTATCATTAATGTTAGGAAGATTGAACAAAGAAATAAAGAAAGAAACAGCTGAGAATGAAGAGGAGGAAAGCATTTACCTTGTTTCATAAGGGGAATGGTCTCTATAGAAAGATAAAAGTCATTTAAAGAGTTCTTTCCAATTTAAAAATCATGATAGTATTAATTTATAGCACATCTTTCAGCCTCTATCTTGGTGAGCTCCTTAGGAACATGTGGAAATTTGATAGAAAAAAAAAAAAAGGCAGGGCTATAAATCTTCTGTTATCTGTGAGCAGAAAATGGGTTCTGTGAAAGGATGGCAAGAGGTGATGATCCCACTTGAAATTAAGACAGTAATTAAACACCAAAAGAAAGGTAACAATTGAAAAGAAAATGTCCTCTAGTGGAAAATTCACAGTAGTTCAATTTGTATTGATATAAATAATGTTCTGTGACTTTCTTTTGAATGATGTATAATCTTTTAATGGCCAAGTTGTCAGTGGAAGAAAAATTAATGTTTTATTCATTGAAGAGGTTCAAATAAGAAAGGATCATCCCCTTTGGTTGAAAATGAAAATGAAATTCAACATTAAATGTGTTCAAAACACTCTTTTACATATTTCTTTGAAATAACTGTGATTGTCTCCTGAAACACAAATATTTTATTCTACTAGTAGAAAATTTCAAGGCCTATAAGTACAAATAATTGGAAAAAATATTAAACTTAGGTACCACTATCTTTATTCTGAACTTCTCAGTATGAAAATGAGTATGTTAAAACTTAAATTGAAAATATATCATTAGGATAAGTCTACTCTGAACCATAATGCAACTCAGAAACTTTAGTGAACTTACTAAATTACTGTATTGTGGTAGAAAGAAAGAAGAACACAAGGTTATACCCAGAAACTTCCTTCTGCACACAAATGTTGGTATATTGACTGATGGATGATTAATAGATAACTAAATACTGTATTCATATATATCACTAAGTCATCAATATAAAAAAAGTAAAGAGAACAGTTCTCTTTGTAGTATGATCAAGGACATGATAACTATGAATGATCAAATTAGAAAATAACTCAAGATGCTATCAGATTACCAAATAATTGGTAAAGATGTCTCATTTCCTTACTGGAATTGAGGCAAATAGAAAATAATCAGCTAATATTAGCAAAGTTCCTAATAAAAATGATTATCTTTTATTTTTAATAAAAGCATTTAAAATTCTAGAACCAAAGTTTGTGGTCCCATGTGCCTTGGAGAAAGAAGTTTCACACCTTTGCTATAAACAGTAGATACTGTTCTATGTGAAGACGTGAACTAGAATGCAGCCTGATGTCAACTACTTGTCGGGTCTCTTCCTTTTTATTTATTTATTTATTTATTATTTTTTATTGTCTTTATTATTAAATCATAGCTGTGTACCATAGTGCAATCAAGGGGTACAATGTGCTGGTTTCATATACAATCTGAACTATTTTCATCAAAATGATTAACATAGCCTTCTTGGCATTTTCTCAGTTATTATATGAAGACATTTGTATTCTGCATTTAGTAAGGTTCGCCTGTACCCTTCTAAGATGAACCGTAAGTGTGGCCCCACCAATTACCCTCCCTCCACCCCAACATCCTCCCTGAACTCCCTACCCTTGCCCCTTTTCCCATATTCTTGTGCTATAGTTGCATTATACCCTTCATATGAAAGCTATAAATTAGCTTCATAGTAGGGCTGAGTACATTGGATACTTTTTCTTCCATTCTTGAGATACTTTGCTAAGAAGAATATGTTCCAGCTCCATCCATGTACCTCCAAACACAAAAGAGGT
>CAUYON010074438.1:0-16986 GCA_963573935.1 Arctocebus calabarensis | reverse complement strand
CGCCTGCCACAATGCCCACCTAATTTTTGGTTGCAGTCATCATTATTGTTTGGTGGGCCCCGGGCTGGATTTGAACCCGCCAGCTCAGGTAAATGTGGTTGGAGCCTTAGCTGCTTGAGACACAGGTGACTAGCGACTTTTGTTATGTTTAATGAAAGGAGAGAAAATACGTGTATAATACTTGTGATGGTTATATATATATATATATATATATATATATTTTTTTTTTTTTTTTTTGATAAAGATACTCAAGCTGTCACCATAGGTAGAGTGTCTTGGCATTACAGCTCACAGCAACCTCCAATTCCTGGGCTCAAGCGAGTCTCCTGCCTCTGCCTCCCAAGTAGCTTGGACTACAGGCGCCCGCCACAACGCCTGGCTATTTTTGTTTGGGTTGCATTCGTCATTGTTGGTTGGCGGGCCCAGGCTGGATTTGAACCCACCAGCTCAGGTTTACATGGCTGGTGCCTTAGCCCGCTGAGTCACAGGCATGGAGCTGATGGTAATATTTTTATTGCACATTTCTGGTTCTCTTTTTTTGTTTCTCTGGATGTGAATTATTATTATCTGACATCATTTATTTAGTTCAGTACCCCTCTATTCCTGGGCTCAAGTGATCCTCTTGACTCAGCCTCCTGAGTAGCTGGGTCTACAGGTGTCTGCCACAATGCACAGCTATTTTTTGAGACAGGATCTGCTCTGGCTCAGACTGGTCTCCAGCTTCTGAGTTCAAGCAATCCACCTGCTTTGGCCTTGAGTGCTAGAATTACCAGCGTGAACCACTGTGCACTGTGCCATTATTGACAAATACATCATATTTTCATGTTATAAGCCTAATAACGCAGCTACAAACATATACATGATTTCCATAAAGTTCATGTGCAATTTAAAATTGCACACTATATTAAATTGCACTTGAACTTTATGGACACCCTGTATTTATACAATTGATTTTTAAAACTTAGTTGAGGCCAGACATGGTAGCTCACACCTGTAATCATAGTACTTTGGGAGGCTGAGGCAGGTGGTTTGTCCCGAGCTCAGAGGTTCGAGACAGCCTGAGCCAGAGCCAGAGTGAGACCCTGACTTTACCAAAAAAAAAAAAAAAGACAAGCATTTTGGTGGGCACCTATAGTCCCAGCTACATGGGAGGCTGAAGCCAGAGAATTGCTTAAGTCCAAGAGTTGGAGGTTGCTATAAGCTATGATGCCACAGCATTCTACCAAGGGCCACAAAGTGAGACTCTGTCTCAATTTAAAAAAGAAATTTTAAAAACTTAGTGGAGTTAGGAAACAAAATAAAATATGTATTTATGTTCCCTTTTTGTAATTACAAAATTACATTTTTTGCTGTTTTTTTTGTCTTTTTATATGAATTTAAATTACTGCTTGGGGTCCCTTGTATTTAGCCTGAAGAACTTAATTTAGTAATTCTTGCAAGTCTGTTTGCAACACATTGGCTCCATAGTTTTTCTTGCTGTTGTTGCTCTTTCTTGTTGTTTACTTTATTGTTTTGTTTTTCTCTTATTTTTAATAGACACCTTTTCTGGGTGAAGGATTCTTGATTGACTTTCTTTGAGAATTTGACTAGTTTTAGAAAGAGGAACTTAGCATGCTATGGTGATTTATTGACTCATGGTCGACTGGTCATGAGTCAACTCATGTTTTCATGTTGAAACGTTGAATGATCATGTGTTAACTCATGGATTATGTGTTAATTCATGCTTGCCCTTGCATTAGCTATTACAAGTTTTAAACACAGTAATGTAGGATATTACATCTAAAATCTTTCCTCATTGTGTTGTTATGTTCATTTTATTATAAAAATATTTTTCTAGATATTCAGGTTTTCATCACAACTCTATTGCAAAATTTTCAACTATGACAGATTATGATGGTGAAGAATTTTTCTATGAATTATGTGCAGATGCATTATCTGACTATTGAATGATTTTGAAATATTTTGTAGTGATCTGGAAAATGATAGTTTATCAGAAGACAGTTATGAATCTGATAGTAGACCACTAAAATGACAAAAAAGAAATATAATAGAATCTGATAAATGAAAGTGATTTTTGAAGAAGAGTGGATTAAAAATTATATCACACTAATCTTGGAGGGTAATACATATATTTCAGGTGTAACTGTTGAACTTGGTGCTTCACAGAGTATTGGTGAAATGATGGACTTAATTTTTCTTCTTCTTTTTTTTGAGCCAGAGTCTCATTAGGTCATCCTCAGTAGAGTGCCATGGTGTCAAACCTCACAGCAATTTCAAATTCTTGGGCTGAAGTGATTCTCTTGCCTCAGCCTCCCAAGCAGCTGGGACTATAGGTGCCCGTCATAATGCCCGGCCACTTTTTGCTATTGTTGTCATTGTTGTTTAGCAGGCACTGGCTGGGCTCAAACCCACCACCCCCGGTGCCATGCCCTAACCACAGAGGTATGGGCGGCGAGTCTTTTTTTTTTTTGAAACGACGGCGTCTCACTTTGTCTCTTGTGGTATGGTGCTGTGGCATCATAGCTCACAGCAACATCTAACTCTTGGGCTCAAGAGTTTCTTTTACCTCAGCCTCGCAAGTAGCTGGGAATACAGGTGCCTGCCACAACACCTAGCTATGTTTAGATATGAGGTCTTGATCTGGCTCAGGCAGGTCTCAAACCTGTGAGCTCAGGCGCCTGCCCATCTCGGCCTCCCAGAATCCTGGGATTACAGGTGTGAGCCACTGGGCCTGGCCAATGGACTTAATTTTTCATAATGATATTTTTTATTTAGTTTATCTGCTTCTCAAATCAATGTATGCCACCACCAAGTGGAACAATTTTATAAAAACTCTGCTAGAATTTTACCATGGATAGAACTTATGACTAATGACATAAAGAAATTTCTCAGTGTATTTATATTGATGGGATAAACAAAATAAGTCTCATTGGAGAGATTACTGGTGAGCAACTTTTTGCTTTAAACACCAATTTTTCCTAAAACTGGGACCAGAATGAGGTTTGAGCAAATCCATATATCTTTTTATCTTAGTAGTAATTCACAAGTTTGTCTGAAAAAAATTCACAAGTTTATATTGAAAAAAATTATTAAACATTATATGGAAGATATGTATGAAGTTTCGTTTCAACTCATTATGTATAAATAAGTATATTTAAGTTTATTTACATCGTCTCACTTTCATATGCAATTATGAGTTAAAGTCAGTGACATGAGATAGCTTCTGTGTAAAATTTCCAGTCAAGAATATGTTAAGAGGGCTGCACCAGTGGATAGGGCGCTGGCCACATACACTCAGGCTGGTGGGTTCGAATCCCGATCAGGCCAGCTAAACAACAATGACAACTGCAGCAACAACAAAAAAATATTTTTGGGCATTGTGGTGGCGCATATAGTCCCACCTACTTGGGAGGCTGAGGCAAGAGAATTAAGGAGTTTAAGGTTGCTGTGAGCTGAGACTCCAGAGCACTGTACTGAGAGCAACAAAGTGAGACTCTCAAAAAAAAAATGTTAAGAAAGTGGACAACAAATATGGCAGTTATGATAAGGATTAAAGTCAGGGTTAGTTATTAGAAATGTATGATTCATAGGTATCACAAAAGCAAGACTAAGTTGTCCGTGTCTAATAAGTAGGTGCTCTGATACTGAGTATGTGATATCTAATAGCTTTGGGAGTAGAAGATCCAGAGGAGACTGAGGGTTAGGAATGGCAGAACACATCACTGTGAATGCCTGGAAGTCCATCTCAAAATATCTTGATAATACAGGGCATATTCTCATTCTCATTGCTGCTGGAATAGAAAGGTCCTTTCTGCTCTATATAAACACAACAGATGAATAACATGGGAGAAATAAGGTAGAGAATGCAGGCTGCATTCTGATTCCAATGCCAAGTACCCTGGCCTAGGTCTGTGGCACCTAAAGGATCAAGAAAAACATCTGAGTATTTCAGCCAGAGCAGACATTTTCCCCATTCTGACAAAGGGCTTGCATAGTCTAGCTATAGCTCTGAGATTATTGAGTAATAATAATTTCTTTTTATTTGCAACAATGCAGATTAAATTAGAGGACCTTTTAAGTGAAATAATCCAGGCAAAGAAAAGTTAAGTACTATATGATCTCACTTATATGTGGAATCTAAAAAAGTAAGAATGGAAAAGTGGTTAACAGAGGCTTTGGAGAAGCATAGATGTTGATCAAAGAATACAAGTGTCAGTTAGATTGGAAAAATAAGTTTCAATGATCTATTGAAGTACATGGTGGCTGCAGTTAAAAATAACACATTTTGAAATTGCTAAAATAACACATTTTAAACATTTTATCACAAAAATGATAAGTGAGTGAGGTAAAGAGTATGTTAATTAGCTTGATGGAATCTTTTCATAATATATATATACATCAAAAACATTATATTATACCTCAGAAATATATACAACTTAAAAATAGAAGATTGTTGGGTTGGGTGTGGTGGCTCACGCCTAAAATCCCAGTACTCTGGGAGGGTAAGGCAAGTGGATTGCTTGAACTCAGAAGTTTGAGGAAAGCCTGAGCAAGCCTGAGATCTTGTCACTAAAAAAAGTAGCTGGGCATTGTGGCAGACGCCTGTAGTCCCAGCTATGCAGGAGGCTGAGGCAAGAGAATCTCTTGAGCTCAAGAGTTTGAGGTTGATGTGAGCCATGACGCCATGGCACTCTACCTAGGGCAACCAAGTGAGACTCTGTCTCAAAAAAAGAAAGAAAGAAAGAAAAAAAAAAGATCATTGCTGTGTAATAATTGCATAGCAAACATTGATACCTTTAGTGTATTCTCTAAACATTTTGAAAAATTTTTAAATGTTTATTCTATTTTACTAATGTTTTTAGAGATGGGGTCTTGCTCTGTCACCCAGGCAAAAAAGTATTGCTTGAATAGTAGGGGCACACAGGGGAAATTCACAAGGAGTTCTACTCATTTGGAAGGAAGCATTACTGAGAAATTCTTTTTTTGTTTGTTTTTTTGAGACAGAGCCTCAAGCTGTCACCCTGGATAGAGTGCTGTGGCATCACAGCTCACAACAACCTCTAATTCCTGGGCTCAAGCGAGTCTCTTGCCTCTGCCTCCCAAGTAGCTGGGACTGCAGGCGCCCACCACAATGCCTGGTCATTTTTTTGGTTGCAGCCATCATTGTTTGGCGGGTCGGGGCTGGATTTGAACCCACCAGCTCAGGTGTATGTGGCTGGCGCCTTAGCCCACTGAGCCACAGGCGCCGAGCCAAGAAATTCTTATTTAGTTGACAAGTACTGAGATCATACAACCCACCAAAGGTTACTTAGGTAAATTATCCATATATGGAAATGTTTGGAATCCAGCTGTTTCTCATCTGTTGTTTTCCAGGTAAGTTCATTTTTCCCTTTGTGGCTCTCCTTTCTACCAATCCCAATGTCAGGGTTTGTCCTGCTTCTGTAGGTGACAAGGCAATTGTGGGCCTAAAGGGAGATGGACTGATAACAACTCTTCCCTAGAACCAAATCTAGGGTTTCATCTCATATCCATAGACCTACTCCAAAGACTCAACCTAATTAAGTGGTTATTATTTGGCCTTATTATCAGTGGATGCTCATAAGTCCAGGTGATGATGAATTCAGATAGTATAGTATTCTTTTAGTTCTTAGATCTAAGTGTCTAATAATTTCAGTCTTATAACTCACCGCATTATAACTACCAAGATTAGATATTTCTGGATGAAATATAACTTTAATTAATCTTAGAAAGTAATAAATTTAGAGGTTTGGGGAAAGACATTTGGATTTGGGGAATTTTCCACTTGAATTTGTATACATTTGACTCCTCTAATTTTAGTAAATTAGCTAAAGTAAAACTTTCTACATTTATGTGAAATTTTATATTTAAACACAGAAATCTGAAATAATGAAATGATATAGTCATATGCTTTAGTTCTTTAAAATTTGGAGACAATTTTGTATATTTTTAGTATTTTGAACTATTTAAAGTTAAGTTGTCACAAAAGATGTGTATAACATTTTACAATAATGAGATTTTAGCTGATGGGCAAAAGGATCCTTTTTTTGTTAACACTATGAGAAAATATCATGCTTTGTTTACATAAGCACGACTCAAGATTTTTTCAATAAATTGTGTTTTAGTATATTATTGTTTCTATATAAACTAAAACTTTAAGTTACTCTGTATATTACCTTGAGTAAAATTATTTTGTGATAGTAAAACAATAATTTATAATATTTAAAGGTATGCCATTTTCTTAGAAAAAATATCTCAATTCAGAAAGTATTTCTGCTTATTCCTTTGTAAGTTGAAAATTATACATAACTTTTTTTTTTTCAGTTTTTTGTTGTTGTTGTTGCTGTCCAGGGCTGCATTTGAACCCACCACTTCTAGGATGTGGGATATGGGGCCGGTGCCCTACTCCTTGAGCCACAGGCACCACCCTGAAAATTACAACTTGTTCAATAAAATAGTCTAAAAGGTAACAAATAAATTTCAATTTGGTTGTTAAAATTTACAAGTAAGCCTTATCTGTAGTCAGTAGGAATAGTATCTTCAAGTGTCTATATTTCTTTAAAATAAAAAGCAGAGAGGATGGAATCAGTATAGGTAGAAAACAGAAAGAAAATGATGACAGAAATCTGTGGCTCATGAGTGCATCAAAATGTCAAGGAATATGGTAAGTACATAATTGTTATGTTTTGAGCAACATAAGAGTTTCTCTTGGCATACATGGGGGCAAATGTCTGACAAGATGTGCTTTAACTACTCCCAAACAGGGGCCCAGGAGCTCACAGGATATTTTCTCTATTTCCACTCAAATTCATCAACTGGTACAGTTGGTATGACTGTAATCTTATCATTACTGTGATGCACAGGTATGTGATTTAAAATACCTTAGAGATATTTGAAAAACAGTATTGCATATATTGCTGGTATCTTGTTTATTGATTAGAATAACACATTACCACAAAGGTTTTAAAGGGTTTTCCAGAATATATAATATTTGTGGATAAACTCCTCTTCTGTTTTTTTGGTCTCCTATGTCTGCTATAACACTTTCCCTGTCTTTGCATGTCCTTAGGAGATCTGAGAATTAAATGTCTTGAAATTATAATTTTCTGTTGCTACAATATAATTTTAGCAGTCTTGTGCTTTTAGCTGAACCTACACTAAAATCAGTTGCCCCAAACAGTAAACATTTTTTCAGATCTTCAGTGGTATCTGATTTTTATCGTATTAATTCTTCAGCATTTGTACATTTAAATGATTATTTTAGTAATCATTTAATGTTAATTTTAATTAAGTATTATTAATAATTAATGACTATTTTATTGATCTAGGTAGAAAGGTATTTTCCACCCTTTCTACTTTCCTATTCTGCTGTCAGCTGTGTTTCCTAGGTTGCCAACTATTGCCACCGAACTATAAAACTGGCACTGACTTTATCATCTGAAAATTTTATCATAACTTTTCACAGTGCTGCTCATAGGATGTGGTCAAATTAATGACCAAAATCATGTCATTAATATAATAATAAAACAAAAGATAGGCTGCTATTAGTTGATATTAATCAGACAGAGTACAATGGATTATATTAAAATGGTAGAACTCATAAAATAAGAGTCAAATAATTAGCCTTTACTATAAATATGCTAAAATATATTTTGTCAAATTTGATTTTCTCCAAAATGGCATTTTCTATGAATTGTAGCACTTAGATTATTGCAAATGCTTTATTATATTTATTACACATTTTTTCTAAATTAGATGTCTGATCTGTATCCAGATATTGTCAGTCTTTGTTCCTAGACGATTTAATGTTGTTATTTTCCCTATCATTATTATGATTATATTTATACTTTGGGGTTTAAAACAGTAAAAATAGCCTAAAGTAAAGCCATAATAATGAAGAGGAACTTAATCTACATTACTTGTCACAGAGTGCTTAGGAACTTTAGTCTCAGCCTCCAAGAAATTTGGTTTTCACAGCTAATAGGGAAAGATAAGATCTGCATTTAGATGTGTACATTTTTATGGTATCAGTTAAGGAAAAATTATTTTATATTCTGACCAATCTATATGACTTTTATTCTTCTATTTTACCTGGCATTCAGTATGTCATTCAGATCTCATAATGATTCCATGATGGGGTTGCCAAAATCACCAAATAAAAATTCAGGATGCAGTTAAGTTTAAAATTCAGAAAGATAATAACGTTTTAGTATGAGTCAGCAGTATTTGCATAACTTAAATAATATTTTTATACAATGCTTGGAACTTTACATATATATAATACATATATAATAATGCATTATGTATATATGCATTATTCATCTGAAGTTCATGTTGAACCAAGTGCCTTGTGCTTTACCTCAACTTTAATCAATGAGAACCATGGTGTTTTTGTCCAGGCTCAGCCCCAATTCCCCAAGAGCCTCATTGTGAAAAACTGCCATTTGTTGATTTAGCATATACATTCAATTTCAGTACATATTAATAATATTCATTTAAAGAAAAGAGGCATAAGTGAGTGATAATAAATTTGATGTTCATCATATCCATTACCATTACATATCCATCGTTATTCTCTGCAGTAAATCTGTGGATATGGAGAATTATTTTTAATAGGATAGGTAGTAATGGAACCAATGTCCTCCCTCACAGCATGTCCATATTTTAAACCCTATATCCTGTGAATATATACATATTAGGTATGTAACATCGGAAATTAAGGTGCCTAGAGTCCCAGCTACTTGGAAGGCAGAAGCAAGAGAATCGCTTAAGCCAAAGAGTTTGAGGTTGCTATGAGCTGTAATGCAGCGGCACTCTACCGAGGGCAACATAGTGGGACTTTGTCTCCAAAAAAAATTTTATAATTAATGTTCCAGATATAATGAAGGTTGATAATGATCTGATTTTAATTAAAAAATGTTATCTTGTATTATCAGCATGGACCCAATGTAGTCACTGACACAAACAATCTTAAATATGGAAGAGGGAAAAGAAAGAAAATGTCTGAGTTATGCTTTCTTCTTAGTTTATTGAGGCTTGTATAACAAAATTATCATAGACTCAGTGGCTTACAAACAAAAGAAATGTATTTGTCACCATTTTGGAGGTCGAGAAGTCCAAGATCAAAGCACTGAAAGACAAAGACAAGATTCCTAGATTTGACTTGGTGCCTATAGCTCAACGGTTATGAAGCCAGCCATATACACCATAGTTGGCAGGTTCAAACTCAGCCTGGGCCTGCTAAACTATGATGACAACTACAACAAAAATATAGCCAGATGTTGTGGCAGGTACCTGTAGCTCCAGCTACTCGGGAAACTGAGGCAAGAGACTCGCTTAAGCTCAGGAGTTTGAGGTTGCTATGAGCTATGATGCCACGGCACTCTACCAAGGGTGACATAGTGAGACTTTGTCTCAAAAAAAAAAAAAGCCCAGATTCCTAAGCTGCCTCAGAAGGATCAGAATGAGATCCAGTGATTAGAATTGTTCACAGCTTCACTGGTGCAGATAAATGTGGAACTACAACAAAATAAGTACTTCACCAGAGTACAGTGACTTAGGTATTGGTCACTGTGGAATCCCTACAGACTCTGTGACATTTAATTACACCACTGGATCCCAAGTTACTACTTGGGGCTCGGTGCCTGTGGCTCAACGGGCTAAGGTGCCAGCCACGTACACCTGAGCTGGTGGGTTCGAATCCAGCCCGGGCCCACCAAACATCAATAACGACTGCAACCAAAAAATGGCCGGGCGTTGTGGCAGGCGCCTGTAGTCCCAGCTACTTGGGAGGCAGAGGCAGGAGACTCGCTCGAGCCCAGGAATTGGAGGTTGCTGTGAGCTGTGATGCCACAGCGCTCTATCCAGGGTGACAGCTTGAGGCTCTGTCTCAAAAAAAATTGAAAAAAAAAAAAAAGACCTGTAATATCCAAAGGGGAAGAGGAGAAAAGGATCCCTTGGTGTGAGGTCTGACTTGCCTGTTAAAGCCTTTCTTTTTTTGGTTATTTCAGGAGACTGAATGTGATGGGCCCTGGCCAGGGGACACCTTGCTAGAAGGAGAAGGCAGCAAAGAAGACACGTACTTCCTCAGAGGGAGCTGACCTGATCCATAGCGTAAGTCTATTGATCCTCCCTATCTGTGAATGGGGGCTGACGGTTTCAACTTCTCCCTCTACTGATAGCCAGTGGGAGACTCAAGGTCCTCGATACAAAATATTCCATCTCTTCCTCACCCCTACTCTCTTTACAGAGACCTCTGGAGCTGCTATTCACACAGACGTACATTTCTGTTCATATTTGCCTGTAGGTTTACACATAGTCACACGAATGCACAGACGTTCCCTTAAATATATGTACATGGAAATACATAGAAAGGCATACAAGGACATTCCAACAGCGAAGATGAAAGATATTACATGAAAATGATAGAATAGCATACAGGTAACAAAAGTTGTTGCCAAAAAGAAAGCGATGGTTAGGCATGGTGGCGCACACCTATAATCCTAGCACTCTGGGAGGCCAAGGTGGGAGGACTGATGCAGGTCAGGAGATTGAAACCAGACTGAAAAAACAAGACCCCATCTCTACTAAAAATAGAAAAAATTATCGGGGCGTGTATGCACCTGTAATCCCATCTACTTGGGAAGCTGAGGCAGAAGGATCACTTGAGTCGAGGAGTTTGAGGTTGCAGTGAACTATGACGATGTCAATGTACTCTAGCCTGGGGAACAGAGTGAGACTCTGTACCTTCCCCCACCCTCCCACAAAACATTGATGACATAGAGAAATACATATATATTCATAATATTTATTTATTTATTTATTTTTTCTTTCTGAGACAGTCTCACATTCTGGCCTCCAGTAGAGTGCCATGGCATCATAGCTTGCAGCAACCTCAAACTCTTAGGCGCAAGTGATTCTCTTGCATCAGCCTCCCAAGTAGCTGGGACTACAGGAGCCCACCACAACGCCCAGATATTTTTTTATTTTTTTAGGGACAGGGTCTCGTTCTTCCTCAGGGTGTTCTTTTTTTTTTTTTTTGTAAACCTCAGGGTGTTCTTGAACTCAGGAGCTCAAGCAATCTCCTAGCCTTGGCCTACTAGAGTGCTAGAATTAGAGGCGTGAGCCACCACATCTGGCCACAATAAACGATTAAAAATCATCAAAACTGAATATACAATGACCCCAAATCTTTTCCTTAATGTCTACACACATAGGCATGCATGTGCACACGCACACACACACACAAGAAAATATGAGAAAAAATAAAACTGAAATGTTAATTGTGGTTATCTCTGGGATATTGAGATTATATGTAATTTGCAAGTAAAGATCTTTAAAACACATAAATATAAATATACATATGCATAATACTAGTCTATTATAGAAAATTTAGAAAACAGAGGTAAGCATAAAGAAAAACAAAATTTTCCAGGTTTTGGATGAATTTTATGTTATTCATTAGACTTTTCAGCTTTTTTTTTTTTTTTTGTAGAGACAGAGTCTCACTTTATCGCCCTCGGTAGAGTGCTGTGGCATCACAGCTCACAGCAATCTCGAACTCCTGGGTTTAGGAGATTCTCTTGCCTCAGCCTCCCAAGTAGCTGGGACTACAGGCACCCACCACAATGCCTGGCTACTTTTTTGTTGCAGTTTGGCCAGGGCAGGGTTTGAACCCACCACCCTCGGTATACGGGGCCAGAGTTCTACTCACTGAGCCATAGGCGCTGCCCAGACTTTTCAGCTTTTAAAAAAATTTTTTGTTTTTTTTGAGACAGAGCCTCAAGCTGTCACCCTGGAGAGAGTGCGGTGGCATCACAGCTCACAGCAACCTCCAATTCCTGGGCTCAAGCAAGTCTCTTGCCTCTGCCTCCCAAGTAGCTGGGACTACAGGCGCCCACCACAACGCCCGGCCATTGTTTGGTTGCAGCCGTCATTGTTGTTTGGTGGGCCCTGAGGCTGGATTTGAACCCGCCAGCTCAGGTGTACGTGGCTGGTGCCTTAGCCTGTTGAGCCACAGGCGCCGAGCCTATACTATTATTATTATTTCCAATCACCAATGAAGAAGTTGAGGCAGGTAAATGAGATCCTTCCCCCCCCAGCCACAAAGCCAACCAACGGCACAGGCAGGTTTTACGTAGAGAGTGCCAGGCTTCAGAATCTACACACCTAACCAGATCTGCCTCTGTGTCTGCCTCAAGTGACACAGGATCTACCGGTGGGAGACTACGTGAGTGGGCCATATAGGCAGCCAGAAAACGCTAGTTAGTGATACATTCTCCCTTTAGGTGTTAATACATAAAAAAAAGTATCTGTCATATTAGTCCAAATTTCCTTAACTATAAAAATTAGTTCCAGGGGCAGCACCTGTGGCTCAGCGAGTAGGGTGCCGGCCCCATATGCTGAGGGTGGTGGGTTCAAACCTGGCCCCAGCCAAACTGCAACAAAAAAATAGCTGGGTGTTGTTGTGGGCACCTGTGGTCCCAGCTACTCGGGGGGGTGGGGGTGCTGCAAGAGAATCGCCCAAGCCCAGGAGTTGGAGGTTGCTGTGAGCTGTACTCTACCGAGGGTGATAAACTGAAGATTCTGTCCCTAAAAAAAAAAAAAAAAAAACTAGTTCCTGCCACATTCACGGTGATGTATGTATGAGGTAAGGAAATGGGGGGGGGGGGGGGAGGGGGGCAAACAGCAAGAAAAGAAAACAGCGTTTCTCAGGAGCTTGCCTTTCACGTTCACAAGCAACAGCATCTGCCCCCGGCCCGTCTGCTCCTTTCTGAGGAAAGCTTGTCCAACTGACCCTTCCCTCCTATACTGGGACTAGGCAGATTGAAAGAAAGAAACATCCCCAAGGTGGCTGAGGCCCTTTCTGTGGCTGGGGGAGGACTCTGACACAGAGGGACTGCTTCTGTAAGTTCTAGGGTCCCAGATGCAGCCCAGATGCCACAGACGCTCAATAAATATTTGATGAGCTAAATGGAGGAAGTGATGAAGTCTGCAGCTGTCCTCCAAATCGGGGGCGTAAACCAGACCCCCAGATGTGGGTAAGCAGAATAATGAGCATGGAGCATACTGCTGATGACCTGCCAAGGCCCAAACAATCAGACACGCACACTGGACAAATGGATTGTCCTTCTTCAGGACAGCTCTATCTGGACTTCCAGTTCTTGTTGACATTCTCACCTACTGGGCTAAGCTGCTTGGGTGGCAGACGCTCTACACTCTAGCCTAGAGGCAGGGACAGGAAGAAAGGGGTTGTTAAGCCTTAATTCTCTGGTATGAGAAAGGAGAACCCTGTTCTGAACAGAGCTACTTTGGGCAGCAGTTTTTCATTGTTCCTCAGAGGCGATGCAGTTTATTCCCTGTGAGAATCTGGGAGCCAGGCAGGATGTGAAGGGGGTAGGCTGAGTGTGATAGATATGTCTGGTTTTTTTTTTTTTTTTTTGAGACAGAGTCTCACTATGTCGCCCTGGGCAGAGTGCCCTAGCGTCACAGCTCACAGCAACCTCAAACTCTTGGGCTTAAGCAATTCTTTTGCCTCAGCCTCCCGAGTAGCTGGGACTACAGTCGCCCACCACAATGCCTGGCTGTTTTATTGTTGTTGTAGTTGTCAATTGTTGTTTTTAGCAGGCCCAGCCTGGGTTGGAACCCGCCAGCCCTGGTGTATGTGGCTAGCGCCCTAACCACTGAGATACAGGCTCTGAGCCAGATGTCTTTCTTCTTAAAGTCAGGTTTATCCACTATGGGAAATGAAGGATTTCCTAAACGTTGAAAACATCCATACTCCAATGAAAACACAACACATTTCCAAGGCAAATAGAGACTGTTAGTTAATTACTGGTTGTCATGGATTATTTATGATGATATTCTTTTCCATACGAGGAGGGACACATGGCAGTTATAGGTTTGGGCAAGTACTGTCATAATTGATTTGACAATTATGACCTTGGGATAGGTTGTAACTTGAACTCTTCAGGAAGCGTCTTTCTAAGACCACCGAGCAGAGAAGGCCGGCCTCTTGTAGAGATGCCCCTCACCTGCCAGCAAATATGGGCTCTGTGGAGGTCAGAAAGGAAAACGGCTATTCTTTTTTTTTTTTTTTTAGAGACAGAGTCTTACTTTGTCACCCTTGGTAGAGTGCTGTGGCATTACAGCTCACAGCAACTGCCAGCTCTTGGGCTTAGGTGATTCTCTTGCCTCTGTCTCCTGAGTAGCTGGGACTACAGGTGCCAGCTACAGCCCCCAGCTATTTTTTTGTTGCAGTTTGGCCAGGGCCGGGTTTGAACTTGCCACCCTGGGTATATGGGGCTGGGCCCTACTCACTGAGCCACAGGCGCCACCCGGAAAACAGCTATTCTTATTAGGCCAGAAACAGAATTTAAATTGATATCTGCAACCGGGATTTTCCCTTCTTTTATTTAATTTCTTCAAAAACTGAATATTGTAGAACAACTACACTATGCCTTATGACTGATGCAAAGAAATAGAATACATACTCTCTGACCTTGAGGAATTTATAATTGAGTTGGGAGTTTTAAGATTTATTAGAAAACTTACACCACGGCCCAGTGCCTGTAGCTCAACAGGCTAAGGCGTCGGCCACGTATACCTGAGCTGGCGGGTTCGAATCCAGCCCGGGCCTGCCAAACAACAATGACGGCTGCAACCAAAAAATGGCCGGGCATTGTGGCGGGCGCCTGTGGTCCCAGCTACTTGGGAGGCAGAGGCAAGAGACTCGCTTGAGCCCAGGAATTGGAGGTTGCTGTGAGCTGTGATGCCACAGCACTCCATCCAGGGTGAAAGCTTGAGGCTCTGTCTCAAAAAAAAAAAAGAAAACTTACATCACTACTCAAACCATCAATGTAAGAGATGTCACAATGCAGTCTATAATTTGGTGTGAAACAAAGGTAGAAATAACCTCACACATGGGCTAGAAAATTCTCACCTATGGGCCACATCTGGTCCACTATTTGTTTCTGAATAAGTCATGAGTTAAGGATAGTTTTAACATTTTTGAATAATTAAAAAAAACAATATTTCGTGACAAGTGAAAATTATATAAAATTCAAATATCAGTGTCCATAAAACACTTTTATTGGAACACAGATGTACTCTTTTTTTTTTGAGACAGAGCCTCAAGCTGTCACCCTGGATAGTGCTATGGCATCACAGCTCACAGCAACCTCCAACTCCTGGGCTCAACCGAGTCTCCTGGCTCTGCCTCCCAAGTAGCTGGGACTACAGGTGCCCGCCACAACGCCCGGCCATTTTTTGGTTGCAGCCGTCATTGTTGTTTGGCGGGCCCAGGCTGGATTCGAACCCGTTAGCTCAGGTGTACATGGCTGGCGCCCTAGCCCTTCAGCCACAGGAGCCTACTCATTTGTTTGCATGTTTTCTACGCCTGCTTAACACTACAATGCCCATGCTTTAGAGTTACAACAGAGGCCACATGGCCTGCAAAGCCTGAAATATTTCCTCTCTGGCTCTTTAGAGAAAATTTACCAATCTCAAGCCCATAACATCAAAGGAGCAGTTAGTAGGCACCAATTATGGAGGATATTTAATGCCAGGCTAAAGAACATGAGCTCAGTTTTGTCAGCAATGGATTGAAATCCTTACCATGAATATGAATACAGTTTCAGTATTATCCATGTACACATGGGACAAAAACTCCAAAAGGTTCAAAAGGGTAGGTTTTACTGTTTTGTTTTGTTTTTTGAGACAAGGTCTCAATTCTGTTACCTAGGCTAGAGTACAGTGACATAATCATAGCTCACTGCAACCTAAGTCTCCTGGGCTCCTGCCTCAGCCTCCTGAGTAACTTGGGACTGCAGGTACGTGCCACCAGGCCTGGCTAAGTTTTCTATTTTTTATAGAGAATGGGTCTTGCTTTTGCTCATGCTAATCTCAAATTCCTGACCTGAAGAAATCCTCCTGCCTCATCCTTGCAAAATGCCAGGATTAGAGGCATAAGTCGCCATACCTGGCCCTTCTGTAAAACGAAAGTCAGGCTCGGCGCCTGTAGCACAGTGGCTACACCACCAGCCACATACACTGAGGCTGGTGGGTTCAAGCCCAGCAGTTTAAGGTTGCTGTGAGCTGTGATACCCAAAAGTTTGAGGTTGCTGTGAGCTGTGACGCCACGGCACTCTACCAAGGGCGACATAGTGAGACTCTGTCTCAAAAAAATAAAAAATGAAAAGAAAGTCAGTCTTCTATCCTGATATCTGGGTACTCAGACATTCCAAAACCTCCACTCAGTTATTTA
This sequence comes from Arctocebus calabarensis, assembly GCA_963573935.1. Classification (NCBI taxonomy): domain Eukaryota; kingdom Metazoa; phylum Chordata; class Mammalia; order Primates; family Lorisidae; genus Arctocebus; species Arctocebus calabarensis. The sequence continues at coordinate 704 of CAUYON010074438.1, read as the reverse complement.
TTCTTAGGTATTCCCATGGAGGTATTTCTGTAAATACACAAACATAGGTTTGGCGCCTATGGCTCAATGAGCTAAGGCACCAGCCACATACACCTGAGCTGGCGGGTTTGAATCCAGCCCGGGCCCACCAATCAACAATGAAGGCTGCAACCAAAAAATGGCCGGGCGTTGTGGTGGGCGCCTGTAGTCCCAGCTACTTGGGAGGCTGAGGCAAGAGACTCGCTTGAGCCAAGGAATTGGAGGTTGCTGTGAGCTATGATGCCACAACACTCCACCCAGGGTGACAGCTTGAGGCTCTGTCTCAAAAAAAAAAAAAAAAGAAAAGAAAAATACACAAACATACGTGAGTATATATACATTTTTAAAAATTCATAAATGGGCCAGCCATGGTGGCTCTTGACTATAACCCTAGCACTCTGGGAGGTCAAGGTGGGTGGACTGTTTGAACTTAGGAATGTGACACCAGCCTGAGCCCAGTGAGACCTCGACCTTTTCTCTAAAAATAGCTGGGCTTTGTGGGCGGCTCCTGTGACTCAGCGAGTAGGGCGCCGGCCCCATATACTGAAGGTGGCGGGTTCAAGCCCGGCCTCGGCCGAACTGCAAAACAAAAAAAAAATAGCCGGGCGCTGTGGCGGGCACCTGTAGTCCCAGCTACTAGGGAGGCTGAGGCAAGAGAATCGCTTAAGCCCAAGAGCTGGAGGTTG
>CAUYON010074437.1:0-22193 GCA_963573935.1 Arctocebus calabarensis | reverse complement strand
CTGTAGTCCCAGCTACTAGGGAGGCTGAGGCAAGAGAATCGCTTAAGCCCAAGAGCTGGAGGTTGCTGTGAGCAGTGTGACGCCACGGCACTCTACCCAGGGCGATAAAGTGAGACTCTGTCTCTACAAAAAAAAAAAGACTTGACCACAGCAGGGCCCCACTGGGCCTCCTGGTCCTGAGTCAGCTGCCTCATGGCCACATCCTTAGAGCAGGGCTGAGACTCTAGTCCAGAGCACTGGGGTCAAGCTGAGCTCCAGCTCAGGCAGGGAACAGAGTAGAGTTTGGCGACCGCATCATCACTCGGGTGGGCAGGATGTGCACAGCTTGGGACAGACGACACCCCTCTAACTCTCCCCCAGTAGAAACTGGACCACCACAGGGCAGGGGGTGGGGGTGGGTGGGATTTGGTCATGTCCAGAAGTGGGCTTAGTTTTTCAGATTCTGTTCTCTATATGCCCTTTCCTTGAAACCTAGGTCTTCCCAATTCCAAGAAATCTATCTTCTGTTCAGATTCTAGAGACTTCCAAGGAGGGGGCTGCCTCTCCATCACTTTCTTAGGCACTTCTTAGAAAGGGTCATCAGTCTAATATAGTCAAAAGGCTTGAGTGGAAAGGCTGTGCATTCTCTATTCAAACATTCATCAGATGTTAATCAAACACTTCCCTGGGTAGGGGGCATGCAGGAGCACGTGCCCCACTCCAGCTTCTTGGAAGCATGCCCATGCCACCACGTTCCTTGGTGTCCTAGCAACCAGAAACTCTGATCCGAGCTCTGGCCAGGACAGAGGCCATTCCTCCCTTCCCTGACCACTGTGACTTGCTGCCTCCCCAAACCTCTGAGGACCTGTCCGTGTATTTCTTGCGACCACTGGAAGCTACCAATTATCCCCAGGGACCCACAGAACCCAGCCCCAGGCAGGATGACCGAGCCCCAGGAGGGCCCAGGCTTCTCACTCACGTTCACAGAGCTGGTCAACATTGCCATCCCGCAGTGCGGAGTGGTGAACTTCAAGGCCCTGCATCTCCTGCTCCATGGCATCCTGGAGCACATCGAAATGGGCAAGCTCAGGAAGGTCCTCTCGGGGGATGAGGACTTCCTCCAGACCTCTCAGGGCCTAGTCGTGCCCAGGGAAGGAGACGCCCAGCCCATACTCAGCCCCATGAAAAAGGTTAGCAATGTCTTCGACCACTTGGTAAGCCGCGTGGACAGGATGGAGTCCCAGCTGGCCATACTGCGGGACCTGCCCTCCACCACCCAGCTGCTAGAGGCCAGCCAGGGGACCAAGCAACCTGCCGTAGACCTGTGGCATCTCATTAAGCTCCGGAAGATGGTGGAGGGTAACGAGGAAGCCATCGTAAAGGTAACCCCAGCCTATCACTCCTCGGCCTTTTGGCTAAGATCAAGGGAAGGTAACCCCAGCTCCAGGGTTACCCCTCTGGCCCCTCTGGGGCAGCCTATCTACACTGCTCTGTGATGGGCCCTCCCCTTACACAGCAGAGGAGGAAAGGAGCTCTGGAGTCAGGTAGAACCAACACTCTAAGCTTGCAACCTTCATCAAGTATTGCGGAAGGAAGCCGGAGACAAAGGTCATGTAATCTAGAATTCCTTTCATAGGAAACATCCACAATAGGCAACCCGGTAGAGATGGAGGGCAGGTATGTGGTTTCGGGGGAGGCTACAGGGGAGCAGAGAATGGGAAGTGCATGCTTAGTGGGCGCAGAGTTTCCTCTGGAGTGATGAAAATGTTTTTTGCAGGTTTTTTTTGGCCGGTTTGACCCCGCCACCTCTGGTATATGGGGCCGGCACCCTACCCACTGATTCACAGGCCACCCGTGATGAAAATGTTTTGAAACTAAATAGGGGTGATGGTGCACAATATTGTTGATGTGCTAAAGGCCACCAAATTGTTCACTTTAAAATGATTAATTGTATTGCATGAATCTCACCTCAATAAAACAAAATTTGAGGCAAGCCTGCCGTGGGAGAGGTAACGAGGGTTGCCAAACAGAAATGAGTGAATAAAAAACCATAGGAGCTATGAAGAGTGGTGAAGGAGTGTCTTAGGAGGGGAATGGACTCAGAGGAGCTTGTGGATTTGCTGAAGACCTAACAGGGGAGCCGGGAGTTGAGGCAGGGCCTCTGTCTCTGGCCTGCCTCGAACTGCTGTCTGCCCTGCCACCCTCAACCAGCTCCAGGCCGGTGCTAATAAATGGGATCCCACATGCGGCCAAGGACGTGGAGAAATCAGAGCCCTTTCCCACTGCTGGTGGGGAAGTAAACAGAGTCACCCTGTGACCTGAAAATTTCATCCCTGGCTGTGTGCCCCAAAGAACTGAAAACAGGTGTTTAAACAAAAATCTGTAAGTACAACCATATGCTCCCAGCAGCATTATTCACAACAGCCAAAAAGGGAAGCAGCCCACGTGAAAACGGGACCCTTTTTGAGCAGTGTGACCTTGAGTTGCTCACCTTTTGCTTCTGTTTCCTTGTTTGCAGCAAGACCTTGTCTCTACTAAAACTAGAAAAAATTATCCAGGTGTGGTGACAGGCACCTATAGTTCCAGCTGCTTGCTTGGAAGACTGAAACAGGAGGATTGCTTGGGCCCCGGAGTTCAGGTAGCTGTGAGCTATGATGCCACAGCACTCTACCCAGGGCAACAGAGTGAGACTTTATCTGAAAAAATAAAAAGAAGAAGTCTCACTGGGCTAAAATTAAGGTGTTGGCTGGACTACCTTCAGGGGAGAATCTGTTTCCTTGCCTTTTCCAGCTTTTAGAAGCTGCCTGAATTCCTTGGCTCATGGCCCCTCCTACAATAGCATGGCTAGCACGACATTCCCACTCTCTCTCTCTTTTTAATTCTTTTTTTTTTGTTTTTGTTTTGTTTTGTTTTGAGACAGAGTCTTACTCTGTTGCCCAGGCTAGAGTGCCGTGGTGACAGCCTAGCTCACAGCAACCTCAAACTCCTGAGTTCAAGCGATCCTCCTCGCTCAGCCTCCTGAGTAGCTGGGACTATAGGTACGCACCCCACACCTGGCTAATTTTTCTATTTTTTTGTAGAGATGGAGTCTTGCTTTTGCTCTGGTTGGTCTTGAACTCCTGGCATCAAGCAATCCTCTCTCCTCAGCCTCCTAAAGTGCTAGAGTGATTACAGCTGTGATCCACTGCGCCTGGCTGGGCATTCTCTCTCCTCTCTGTCTCTGCCTCAACCCGTTATCTGTCTTCTTTTTTTTTTTTGAGACAGAGCCTCAAAGTGTCACCCTGGATAGAGTGCCGTGGCATCACAACTCACAGCAACCTCCAATTCCTGGGCTCAAGCAAGTCTCTTGCCTCCGCCTCCCAAGTAGCTGGGACTACAGGCGCCCACCACAACGCCTGGACATTTTTTGGTTGCAGCCGTCATTGTTGTTTGGCGGCCCGGGCTGGATTCGAACCCGCCAGCTCAGGTGTACATGGCTGGCGCCTTAGCCCGCTGAGCCACAGGTGCCGAGCCTGTATCTACTTCTGTCTCCAACTCTCCTCTTCCCATCTCCCTCTATAAGGACCCTCATAATCACAGACCATCCCCCCAACTCAACATCCTTTATGTAATCAGAACCTGCAAAGTCCCCTTTGCCACACAGGGCAACAACACAGTCCCAGGTTCCAGGGTTTAGGCGGTGGACATCTTTAAGGGCCCCCTGGATGTCCTTGCCTCAGGCGCTTGGTTTGGCAAGGGGGTAAACCTCCTCATCCCTGATGAAATATGCGGAGTGGAGATGGAGGCTGGGTGCTGCGAGGAGAGGGTGAGGTTTGTCCGGTGCTCAGGCGCTGGGCCGGTTCCGGGTAGGGGCTGGGTCTGGCCAGGGAGACTGACGGCTCCTGATGTTCCCACCACCCTCTGGGAACCCCAACACCCAAGGGGGAAGGAAAGGAGGGTCCCTGTGGGGCAGTTTCTCAGCCTCACTTCTGCTTTCTGCCTTAGTAGTCTGATGCCCGACCACACCCACACTGTTTAGAAAGCCCCAGACCAGACCGAAGCAGAGAGCGCTCTCTTGCCCAGACAGGCTCCTGTGGAAGGTGCCTTCTCATCCACCTTGTGGCCTTCAAATCACTTCATTTAGCAAGGGGCTAGGCGCCTATGCTGCGGGACTTCTTTTTTTTTTTTTTTTTTTTGAGACAGAGCCTCAAGCTGTCACCCTGGATAGAGTGCTGTGGCATCACAGCTCACAGCAACCCCTAATTCCTGGGCTCAAGCGAGTCTCTTGCCTCCGCCTCCCAAGTAGCTGGGACTACAGGCGCCCGCCACAACGCCCAGCCATTTTTTTGGTTACAGCGGTCGTTGTTTGGTGGGCCCGGGCTGGATTTGAACCTGCCAGCTCAGGCGTACGTGGCTGGCGCCTTAGCCCATTGAGCCACAGGTGCCGAGCCGCTGCAGGACTTCTAAAAACACTTTTCTGCTGGGCAAGGTGGCTCATGCTTGTAATCCTAGAACTCTGGGAGGCCAAAGGTAGGTGGATTGCTTGGGCTCAGGACTTTGAGACCAGCCTGGGCAAGAGTGAGACCCAGTCTCTACTAAAAATAGAAAAATTAGCTAGGCATTGTGGCAGGTGCCTGTAGTCCTAGCTGCTTGGAAAGCTGAGGCAGGAGGATCATTTGAGCCCAAGAGACTGACTCAGGTTGCTGTGAGCTATGACGACACCACTGCTCTCTATCCAAGGCGACAGAATGAGAATCTATCTGAATAAAATGGGGTCAGGAGAACTTCAGTTTTGTGTGAAGACCAACATACAAAAAAGTACAGGAACCAAGCAGCTCTGGAAGTTTCCACAAAGTGTGCACGCCTGTGTAACTAGCAAACCCACCCAAGAAAAGAGCACCCCTAGAGTCCTGGGGGGCCCCCTGCCAAATGCTTCTCCCAGGAACCTACCTTGTTAGGCATTTAAGAACCAGTGAGGTTGGCTCAGCGCCTGTGGCTCAGCGGGCTAAGGCGCCAGCCACGTACACCTAAGCTGGGGGGTTCGAATCCAGCCTGGGCCCGCCAAACAACAATGACGGCTGCAACCAAAACAAAAATGGCCGGGCGTTGTGGCGGGCGCCTGCAGTCCCAGCTACTTGGGAGGCGGAGGCAGGAGACTCACTTGAGCCCAGGAGTTGGAGGTTGCTGTGAGCTGTGATGCTACAGCACTCTACCCAGGGCGACAGCTTGAGGCTCTGTCTCAAAACAAAAAAAAACAAAAAAAACGCCAGGGTGGGAACACAACACTCAGATTGAGGAAAGAGGGAAAGAATAAAAAGGGTAACTGGGAGGGCTGGCAGGTGGTGGATCTCCTAAAAAAAAAAGGTGTCCCTGAGCTTCCTGGCAGACAGGGAAAAAAGGACCTGAGGACCAGTTGTCATACTAATACACTAACACATGATTCTTCTAGCTTTGTGGCTCTCAACCAGGGGTGATTTTGTTCCCTGTGAGTCATTTGGCAACAGTGGCCAAGTTGCTTGTCACAACTCTGGGTAAAAGGGCTGGCAATGGCAGAGGTGGTACAGTGCTATTGGCATTTAGTGGGCTAAGGCCAGAGATTCTGCTGAATAGCCTACAGTGCACAGGACGGTCTCCACTGCAAAGAATGATCTGACCCCAGATGCTCGTCATGTCAAAGCTGAGAATTCCTGGAATAACTTAAAAGTTGCCAGTATTGGGTCTTAGTCAAGCCACACAAGTGTCTGGTTGGGCTCAGCACCACCGCTTCTGGTCTGCCTACCTGGAACTGGGCACTGATGCTTGGTGGCTTCTTCTTCTTATGCAGGTGCAGCAGGGACTTGGTGGTTCGGTCATGCAGGGTCATGCTGATGATGAGTTTCAAGGACTTGGAGTCCAGCAGGTTCTAGGATAGACACATGGGGTCCAGCCTGCCCTCTTGCAGCCCCTGCATGGGCACTGGGAAGCACTGCAGATGTCCCCAGAACCAGGCAGGGCGATTCCCCCTTGGCAAGTGCCAAGGTAGTAGCTCCTAGGTTCAGTGTCAGGGCCAGGCTGCTGGTGGGTCTGGTGGACTGAGCCTGGCTTGCATGCTGCACATGACACTGACTCTGGGAGGACTGGTGATAACCTCTTTTATGGCTTTAGTGCCTGCCTCATTTCCTCCTCCTTTGGGTTAGGTGGGGAAGCCAGTTTACCAAGCCTGGCCATCTTTCTGCATAGCTCCCCAGTTTAAGTTACTCAAGCCAAGGAGTGCCATGTCTTCGCTGTATCTTACCCATGAGCTCACCAGGTGGGTCCGCCTCCATAGTCCAACTAGTACTATCAACTGACAAGAGGAACTAGGCTTGTCCCATGTACTGACTAAACCTCCCTCTTCTGTAGACCTCCTAAGCTGTCTGCACACTACGCATGGAGACTTTGTCCACGGAGGTGGCCCAAAGCCAGGGACTGACCCATGTAGGGATAAACCAAAGGGTTCCCCTGCCTCTGGGCAAGACAAGCTATGTGATGATGAGCCCTTCAGAGCTCCCAAAGGAGTCAGGCTCAGACCGGGCTGAGCTCATGGCCTTGCCTGGCTTCATCTTTCGCCCAGTCTATTGGTCTTCTCAAGAGCCCTCTCAATACACTGTCATTTGTATAAATGTTCCCATCTCAGGCCCTGTTTCTGGGACACCCAAAGACAGCTCCAAATCACTTCAACATGATTATTCTTCTTTTTGGAGGGAGGGGGAGATAGTGGGAAGAGGAAGGAATGAAAGAAGCCACAGATCTTAAAAGTGCTTCCCCCTCCAAACCTGTCCCCTTCCACCCCATTTTCTGAGCAAAGACTTAAACTGCTAGGTAGCTCTCAAGATGGGCAAAGAAGCAAGACATCTTTGAACATGTCGCGCGGGTGTTTTTTTTCTTTTACCTTTGGAATGATCTGCTTTTGTTTGATACCTTTACTTTTCCTGTCAAAATATTAAAAATGGTTTGGTGAACGAAAGGAACACATGGCATTCTGGATTTGGGTTAGTTCAGCAAGCCACACCGAGTGGGTTAGACTGAGACAGAGAAGAGAGACGGAGGGGACAGAAACAAGTGCAACAAGGCCGCTGCCACTGCTTCTCCAAAACCCGGCGAGCCTTGGCAAATGTGCACAGCACTGGCTTCCCCAGGCTATGGCAGCTGGACTCTGCTGGTGGCTACTCCTAAGCTGACAAGAGCTTTCGGTCTGGGGGCCACTCGAATGTCTAAGGGTTGGCTAATAACCTACAGGGTAGAACGCGCTACAGAGGAGTTGATGTATCTCAAAAACAATGGCCAGGATGCTGCGAATGGGGTATCAGGGGGCCCTGAGCAGTTGTGATGCTGTACAGGTCCATCAAGCCCCTTCTGGAACATGCTCCATTCATTTTGGAACTTGCCCTGCAAAGAACTGAAATGGGTCCTGGGTAGTTGTTCTTTCTGGACTCACACTAAAGGAAAGAAACCATGGCCAAAAATGAATGAATGAATTAAAAAAAAATCCCAAACCATGGCCAGTCTTTTGGCTACGGAAAGAGAGAGGATGACTCCCATGTTCCCAGACCTTCATGGAATCTTACAGAACCAATAGAAAATAAGTAAATAAATGAAAAGCACAGTCCCTTATTTTTTTCACTCTGTTGCTCAGGTACAGTTTAATGGCATCAACCTAGCTCACAGTAACCTCAAATTACTAAGTTCAAGTGATCCTCCCAGGTAGCTGGGCCTACAGGCACCCACCACCATGCCTAGCTGATTTTTCTATTTTTAGTAGAGATGGGGTCTTGCTCTGGCTCTGGCTGGTATTGAACTCGTGAGCTCAAGATATCCTCCCCTCTGCCTGCCAGAGTGCTACGATTATAGATGTGAGCCAATGCGCCCACCCAACATAGTGCCTTTTGAAGGCTGGCTAAGTAAATGGTATCCCACAGAGCTGCGAGATGCTAGGCTTATGAGGTTATGTTGGATTCATCCCTGTAGGCTAAAGTAAGGCATGACAAAAATGAAGTTTGAAACTGGTTTCCTTGTAGGTGGCAAGCTTTGCTCTCAGCCAACCCAGGCTCTAAGTGGCTGCTAAGAGGTAAGATATGGTGACTACAGATGCCATTGGCCACCTGGCACTGGCTCAGCACAACATGGGAATGAGAATCATTAGCCCATTTTGCAGATGGAGGCTGGCTACTGAGAGTACTCAGGTCATGTGGTGAGTTAGTGGGGGTGGGTGGGTTGTGGGGTAGGTTGGTGGTTGGGACCCCAAACTGATTTGTGTGCCTTCTGGGCCCTTTGAACTGGCTCAAGTAGCTCTCTGCTCAGAGCAGGGCCATGGCTAGCAAGGACTTGTATGCTCTGCTTCAGATGGCTTCTTTCCAAGTTCAAGTTCACAGTGCAAAGGCAAGAAGCAAGCTTTGCTCTGCAAGCCAGACAGGGGCAGGACAGGGGTTGTGGAAAGCACATCTGGGGGCAGAAAATTAGATGCCTTTAAGAGGGAAGGCGCACTCTTGCAAAGCTGTGCTGTGTGCTGGGAGGCTGGCAGGTATCTGGACCACACAGCACTGATGCCAGACAGTGGTATTAATAGTGATGGACATTTAGTGACAGCTGGGGGTGAGGCCAGAGACAAGGGACAGCACTGCATTTTTAGTGGCTAATTTAACTTAGGAAGCCTGCAGGCCCCACTGGGACCCCAGGAGCAGAGGGGAGGCAGCCGTTGCACTTGTCCAGGGCCCTCACGGGGGACTCACAGGATGAAGGCGCGGGGTTTCTGGAGCCGATTGAGGGATTGCAGAAGCCTACGGGGGTCCTCGCCCTGCCAGGGCAATCCTTTGATGCTCTTGATGATTTGGTTATGCAAATCGCTGACAGGAGGGGGGAGGGTGGGCACAGTGACAGAGAGAAGATGGAGTTAGAGTTGCAGACCCACCACCTTGAGGTTCCCAATGCCATCGGGGGCCATCTCCAGGCGACTGGAGCCAAAACATGCAAATGCTCATGATTGTGGCCGCTTTTCCTTCCTTGGCCTAGGATCAGGACTACTGTGCTGGCTTCCTAAAGCCAGGAGAGGGCAAATGGACTTGGCCGCATGGATCACTGGACTGTTTTCAATCAATCATTTCCATTAGATCAATCAATTTCAACTAATTCTTTTTAACTGGATCACTGAAAAATGTCTCCTATTTAAGAGCCTTTTGAGATGTTTAAAGAGCAGCCAGGGGCTACTTAGAAACAAAGACCCTAGGGTCTGCTCTCTATGGGAGCATCAAATTGGTCTCCAACCACAGTTCTGTGGCTAGATGTTAACATCCTTGCTGGCTTCATAAAGGCCTTCAGGGGAACTTTTGTTTTTCCTTTTTGGAGATTGGGTCTTGTACCATCTCCCAAGCTAGAGTTCAGTGGCATGATCACAGCTCACTGCAGCCTCAAATTCCTGGGCTCAAGTGATTCTCCTGCTTTAGCCTTCCTAGTAGCTAGAACTATAGGCATGTGTTATTACATCCGGCTAATTTTTAAAATTGTTTTGTAGAGGTGGGGTCTGGCTATGTTGTCCAGGCTGGTCTTGAATACTTGGGCCCCAGAAATCCTCCTGCCTTGGCCTCCCAAAGTGCTGGGATTTTAAGTACAAATCCAGCCAACAATGAATATAATGAATTTGAATATATGAACCACAAGTGTAACATAGTGGTTCTCAGATTCTCCACTTGGGGGACAAGGCTGTCCCCTCAGGGGATACTGACCCATGTCTGAGGATATCTGTGGTTATTACCATTGGGGCAGATGCCACTGGCATCTGATGGGTAGAGGACAGGGACACTCTTCTATACACTACAATGTAAAGGGCAGGCCCAAATCCAGATAATGATCCAGCTTAGTGCTAAGGTTGAGAAACCCTACTCTAGGGGGATAGTCACCACCAAAGAACTTAACCTTATTTGCTTTGTTTTGTTTGATCACTGAGGGTTCAGACTTGAGTGTACATTGTAGGCCTAAATCTTGGCACTGACTTGTGAGAATGAGAATGCGTTAGGGAACAAACTCAGATGCTTTGAAAATGAGTACTAGTGAAAAGTGTCTATATGATAAATGTCGACCAGAGAACTTCTGGTTTGAGAAGGTTCTGATTTTTTGTTTTTTTTGTAGAGACAGTCTCACTTTTTCGCCCTCGGTAGAGTGCCATGGCGTCACACAGCTCATAGCAACCTCCAACTCCTGGGCTTAGGTGATTCTCTTGTCTCAGCCTCCCGAGTAGCTGGGACTACAGGTGCCCACCACAACACCCGGCTATTTTTTTGTTTTGCAGTTCAGCCAAGGCTGGGTTTGAACCCGCCACCTTCAGCATATAGGGCCGACGCCCTACACACTGAGCCACAGGCACTGCCCAGGTTCTGATTTTTGTTTTCGAAATTCTTCATTCCAGACATTTAAAATACATGTTTAAACTCAGGGCAGTCGGCCAGGAAGGACCCCGATGCTCATGCAGCCCCTGTGCTCCATGCACCATGCCAAGTACCCACACGGCCACACTTACCTGTGCTCCCTACAGCCCTCCAGGAAGGCACAGAGCAAAGACAACAGAGGGGTCACATGTCACCTCTATGCTCAGAGTGGCCTCCCCAGCCCTCCAGCCCCCTTGACCCGGCCAAATTTGGCAGGAGTGTCCTCTGCAGGCCTTGGTGTCTCCCAGATGGCTGACCGCCTCTTTCCTTGCCCTGGACGCCACATTGAGCGCCTCGGGAAGGTGGTTCCTCTCCATGTGCCTCCCTGGTCTCAGGATCCAAGGCCCTTGCTGCTACTTACTTCTTGCTTTCATAGAAAGCAATGATGTCCTCAAAAGCGTTAATATCGAACTCCTCAGAGCCGTCAAATGAGAAATCTAGCATTGAGCAGCTGAAAGGGAGAATCTGTATAAACTTTAACTCACTCCTCAGGTGGGACCCGAATCCCAGGACCAGGCCTGGGGGAGATGGATTTTCTTCAGCAACTATGGGGGCCACTTTGTCTTTGTAGGAAAAAGAACCAAAAAAAAAAACAAAAAACACCCAAACAAACAAACAAAAAAACCAACCCCAAACCCAAAATCACACAAGCAAATAGAAAGATGTACCCTTTCTTTTTCTCCCATTTGGGTGAAAATGTCAATTTAAAAAAGTACTTTTTTAAAAAGCAAGAAAAATGATACCCTGTGCTTCCAGACAAACACAAGCGGTCACTTACCTAGGTGCTATAGCTCCACCTCCACTCATACACTTATGAATCTCCTTAAATTTTCTTATAAAAGGCTCAAAAATAAAATGACTTTTTCTTTTTTTTACACAGAATCTCACTTTATCGCCCTTCGTAGAGTGCCGTGGTGTCACAGCTCACAGCAACCTCCAACTCCTGGGCTTAGGCCATTCTCTTGCCTCAGCCTCCCGAGTAGCTGGGACCACAGGCGCCCACCACAACGCCCGGCTATTTTTTTTTTGTTGCAGTTTGGCTGGGGCGAGTTTGAACCCACCACCCCTGGTATATGGGACTGGTGTACTACTCACTGGTACCCTAAAATGACTTTTTCAAAGTTGAAAATTTAGTGACTCTCCTTGGGAGTGTCTTCAGAAAGGGGGTAAGACTGGGCTGCCCCAGGGCCTCTGCATGCGCTGCTGTCCTAGAGGCTGCTAGCATGTCCTGCCTGCTCTCCTATTTTGGCTTAATAGGTCCTCCCTCAATGAGGGAGGCTTGGCTCTCCCAGACTGCCAGAAGCATCCCTCCTCTGGCTTTGTCACTGCTTGGGACATCTGTCCAGTGTAGTCCTTCTTACCCTGCCTGACTGGCAACAGATGCCTACTGTCTTTTATACCCTGGTGCCAGCATATGCTGGGGCGTGTGAAGGGCCCTTGGTCCTTGCTAGGGGACCACAAAATACCCTGTGTCATCTAATGTGCAACAAGGAGGTGCATGCATTTCTGGGTGTGAATGAAGTAACTGAGCAGAATTACTTTCAGGGCACTCTGGCCAGGCTAAGGGAAGCAGCACTCTGCAACTGAGCCTGTCATTCTGCATGACCAGAGGGTCCTGGGCTCCACCCTGGGCCATGAAAAGAAAGGATCCTTCATAAAGTGAGCTGCCAGGTGTCCCCCTGAGCCTTTGCATGCAGAAAAACAGAAAGTAAATGCTACTCAGTTCTGGGTCTTTTTGGTTCAAATGGCCACTCAGTGACTTATACAGAGGAACCTAAGCCTGTGTGGAGGGTGCTGGGTTTTCTGAGTTGCTGAATGGTTTAGAAAACTCAAGGTCTCGCTCACCGGTAAAGTTTTTCTGAAGGGGTGCTGGCTCCTCTTGGCAGCTCTCCCAGGTGGCCTCGGGCACTAGGGCTGCCCATACCTGCTGGAGACACAGAGTAGATGGTGGTGAAATACCAAACAGCCTTCTTCCGTCTTCCTTTCCTCGGAGGCTGCAATCTCAATTTTTTTTTTTTTAGGACAGAGTCTCACTTTATTGCTCTTAGTAGAGTACCATGATGTCACAGCTCACAGCAACCTCCCACTCCTGGGTTTAGGTGATTCTCTTGCCTCAGCTACTGAGTAGCTGGTACTACAGGTGCCTGCCACAATGCCTGGCCAGTTTTTGTTGCAGTTTGGCTGGGGCTGGTTTGAATCTGTCACCCTCAGTATATAGGGCCAGAGCCCTGCCCACTGTGCCACAGGCACTGCCAGCAATCCCAATTTTTTAACTTTTAAAAATTTTGCTTAGAGATAGGGTCCTTTTTTTTGAGACAGAGTCTCACTTTGTTGTCCCCTGATAGAGTGCTATGTCATCATAGCTCACAGCAACCTCAGACTCTTGGGCTCAAGGAAGTCTCTTGCCTCAGCCTCTCAAGTAGCTGGGACTATAGGCACCTACCACAATGCCCAACTATTTTTAGAGACAGGGTCTTGCTCTAGCTCAGGCTTGAACTCACGAACTCAGGCAATCCATCCGCATCAGCATCCCAGACTGCTGGGTTTACAGGTGTGAGCTACAGTGCCTGGTATCTTGCTATGCTGCTCAGGCTAGGATGCAGTGGCACAATCACTCACTGCAACCTCAAACTCCTAGGCTCAAGAGGAGGCCTGTCTCAGCCTCCTAAGTAGCTGGGGCTACAGGTATGTGGCACCACACTTAGCTAACTTGGACCCATCTTAAAAAGCAGCTTGTTACTCAAACATGGGCAGAGCAGGGACATTGCAAAGGGTTTCATCCCCAGAACAGAGCACTGTTCACCTCCTGTGTCTCACAAAGGCTTTCTCCTTCCTCCTTTCCATCAATGCCCTTCATGGGACAGAGCCCCATGGCTGATAACTAAAATTGAAGCTGAGGATGGAAGGTTGAGTCTTGAAACCCAGGGAAGCCACTCAATCACACAGCCTCAAGTTCTTTCTGGGAAAAGTGAGGACACGATTTTCTGATATCACCACATCAGCAATTATATCAGGCCCCTCTTTTGCTGGTCACATACCTAAAGGGCTAGCCAGAGTCTTCAGTGAATCAGGCATATTTCCCTGCCTCAAACCAAGTCCCCATCCAGGATTGAGGGACAGATACGTCCCTCAAAGCTGAGAACCAGGTAGAGAATATTCAGATGTGAGAAGGGGTAGAACACCGGGAAAAGCTATGTCACCACAACCAGGAAACTCCCAGGGCCAGGGCAAAGGAGGGAAAAGGAAGAGTTGGTGACATGACACCATGGTACCCTTTCTGTTTGGGGTGATGAGAAAACTGTAGAACTGGACAGAAGTGGTGGTTGGGTTTGTGTCACATAATGAATATACTAAATGCTGCTGAACTGTTCACTCTAAGACATACCTTGGATGCCCCCCTCCCAACAGTGACACTGTGTAGGTTCCTACCTACTGCCTTCTCGGCCCTCTCTGCCCGCAGGCGTCCAGCCTCCCGGAGCACGGCCATGGCCCGGATGGAGGCCCGGAGCACAGCCCAGCGGAACATTGCCACAGGGTCCATGCCAATGAGCTCACGCACATAGGTGCTGTCGCTGCCCCGCAGCAGTGCCACAATGTCGGGCCGCATGTAGTCCATGTTCTTCTCCCGGAAGTCCTGGAGGGGGATGAATACCAGTTGTCACTAAAGGGCAGCCATCTGCCAACACCCTCTAGAGACCCAGGAGCTGGCATGGGAACAGCTAGAGGTGGGACAGAGTCCATCCCCGCAACAAATTCTAAGCCTGTGGGGTCCTGGGCATTAGAGCTGGGGATTCATGGCTGGGGCAAGAACCTTGCCCAGTGCTGGGCACAAAAGACGAAGACTCTCCCACCTGTCCCTTTCCCAGCTTCTGTGCCAATGGTGGCTATGTTCATATCTCTGCCAATGGTGACGGGATAGACACCTACCTTGATCTGATATTTCACTTTCCCTGCAAAGTGCTGGATGATGAAGGCTGGTTCCATGACTGGGGTGCCGAGGAAGTACTTGTTGTCCTCATGTTGCTGTTTGAACTTGGCCAGCAGGGTCTGACTTGTGGCATGGGGGAAGCTGGGAGGAGAATGAGAAACCTTGGTGGCAGAATGGCAGCTGATTTATAGGCTGTGCATCTCATGCCACACACCCTTCATGTAGGTTTGAACAAGGGTGGTACACGGGGCAGAAGTCAGCTGAGGGCTCCATAGGCACAGAGATGGGTGAACAAACCAGAAAAAGAAGGAATGAGCCTGTCTCCTGGAATGAGCTGAACATGTACCAGGGGCCACATCTGCAGCCTGGTCTGAGCAGGCTGAGGGAGAAGTGATGCTCTCAGGGCTGCAGAATTAATTCAGAGCAGCCCCATATCTGGATCTGGGTGACTCACTCTCTTCTCCCCCACATGGCTGTTTCCTGGGTGGGCTGCAGAGGCCACTGACAGGGCTTGGTGGCGTCTGCAAACATTTGTTCCTGGGGAGGCCTGGATCTGGGCCCATCTGGGTAGCTCCTGAGAATAATCTCAGGCCCAAGTGACTGCTGGTGTTGGGGCCATTTGCACCTGAATGCTATGCCTTGGAGGGAGTCCAGCCCCTGCTCCTCTGGTGGGAGGAGAGGCTGGGATATGGGGATGAAGCAGGCCTGTGTTCTGCTCCAGGGAATGGCGGGTGCGGGGGCAGAATAAGGGATTCCTTGTACCTGGCTATTTCTGCCTCCCAGGAGGGAAATGCCACCGTTGGCTTTGGCACACACTGCTTATGCCTGGCCTCACTGCAAATAAAGGCAGTGGAACGTGGGCTCAGAGCCCTAACACTGGGGCTCCACAACTTAGCAGAGGTGGGGGTGGGGTGGGGTGGCTGTAACTACAAAGTGAGGCATCTGCCTTGGGTGCCAAAAAAACCCAGTTGTTGAGATAAATAACATTTTAGTGTATTATTTTAGAAAATATAGCTCAATGTGCAAAAAGGAAAAAATTCCATGGTGAACAAAAATAGTGAGATTTTAAAATAAAGATAGACTCGAGCCTACAGGGCTAGGTCCCACAGGCTTACCCTCACCGGCCCAGAAGTGTCCTGGTTCTGGTGACAAAGGTCTCCTTCTGGTGCTCTGCCCTTTCTCTCATCTGTATGTTCTCTACCTGGATCCTGACCATGAGGGGATGTCTCTGTTCCTCTCTCTCAAATGGGGACTTGGTGTGAGGAAGGATGTGTCCTCACACACACAGGATTAAGAGTATCTTGGCCAGCCTTTAGGGGACATCGCCAGCAAAGGAGGTGATGCTAACTAAAAGGTACTCATAAGAAGATATGTATCTTACCCTTTCTCCTCCAGAACCTATGAATGTGACCTTATTTGGAAATAGGATTCTTGCAGACATAATTAGTTAATATGAGGTCATTAGAGTGGGTCCTAATCCAAAACAGCTTATGTCTTTCCAAGGAGAGGAGACAGGGCTGAGACAGAGACACACAGTGAGAAGGCTCTGAGGAGATGAAGGCAGGGACTGGAGTTATGTGGCCAGAAGCCAAGAATACTTGGAGCCTCTAGAAGCTGGAAGGGGCAGAAATGGATCCTCTCCTAGGTCTAGAGAGAACATGGCTCTGATGACACCTTGATTTTGGACTTCAGCCTGCCAGAACTATAAGAGACCAAATTCTTGCTGTTTCACACCATATGGTTTGTGATAATCCATTAGGGCAATCCCAGGAGACTAATTCAGTAAATGGCATCTGATTATGCCTTCCCTGTGTCCTACGGATAAGAGGACAAGAGGGGCATCTGGGTCCTAACTCCACACCCTGTGCAGACCTTTGCAAGCGCCAATCTCATCCCTAGTTTCCAGCCAGACATGGAGCCACAATCTCTTACTGAAAACTCCTGGGGCAGATGTGTTTTTAGAGTGTGCAGATTAATCACATGTGTTACTATTTCTGTGGTGAGCTATATGTACATTTTGCAGATGCTGTGGCCACATGATACAAAGACTGAGAAGTTCTCAGGATGGTCTGGATTTGGGGTAAGGCCCAGGGGGCTGGGGGACCTGACCGAGACCCCATGTTTGCAGACTTGTGGGCTGGCGATACTCACTTGCTTTCCTCATCCAGCAGGTAAAAGAGGCCTGTGGGCTTCTTGCTGATGAGATGGATGCAGCCCACATTGTCTGTGTAGTCTATGTTGTGCCACGTGATCCCTTCATCCTGATATTCCTCCTGTAGAGTGGGGTGGGGGGGAGCAGTTCATAATTTTCCAGATATAGTAATATTTATATAACACATGTTACATAAAGGTTGAATATCCCTAATCTGAAAATCCAAAATATGGAATGCTTCAAAATCTGAAAATTTTGTGGGTTTTTTTTTTTTTGCAGTTTTGGCAGGGGCCGGGCTTGAACCTGCCACCCCTGCCAGCTTGAACCTGCTGGTGCCCTACTTCTTGAGTCATAGGAGCCGCCAAATGTGTTTATTTATTTATTTTTTGTGACAGAGCTTCAAGCTGTCACCCTGTGTAGAATTCCGTGGCATCACAGCTCACAGCAACCTCCACCTCCTGGGCTCAAGCGATTCTCCTGCCTCTGCCTCCCAAGTAGCTGGGACTACAGGCACCTGTCACAATGCTCGGCTATTTTTTGGTTGCAGTCATCATTGTTTGGCAGGCCCGGGCTGGATTTGAACCTGCCAGCCCAGGTGTTTGTGGCTGGCGCTGAGCTCGTTTTTTTTGGGTTTTTTTTTTTTTGAGACAGAGCCTCAAGCTGTCACCCTGGATAGAGCGCTGTGGCATCACAGCTCACAGCAACCTCCAATTCCTGGGCTCAAGTGAGTCTCTTGCCTCTGCCTCCCAAGTAGCTGGGACTACACGTGCCCACCACAACGCCCGGCCATTTTTTGGTTGCAGCCGTCATTGTTGTTTGGTGGGCCCAGGCTGGATTTGAACCCGCCAGCTCAGGTGTACGTGGCTGGTGCCTTAGCCTGTTGACACATAGGCGCCGGGCCGGGTTTTGGTTTGTTTTTGAGACATGGTTTCACTCTGTCACCTGGGCTACAGTGTAGTGGTATCACTATAGTTCATTGCAACTTGCATCTTCATATGTCTGGGCTCCTCTTGCCTCAGCCTCCCAGTTAATTAGGACTACAGGCTCCCACCACCACACCTGGCTAATTTTTCTATTTTTTGTAGAGATGGGATCTTGCTCTTGCTCAGGCTGGTCTTGAACTCCTGACCTCAAGAGATCCTCCCACCTTGTCCTCCCAAAGTACTAAGATTACAGGTATGAGCCCCCATGCCTGGCCTTAATATCTGAAACTTATTTTTTTTGGAGGTGGAGTTCTCACTATGTTGCCCAGGATGGAGTGCAGTGGCTATTCACGGGCGCAATCCAACTATTGATCAGCATGGGACTTTTGACCTGCTCCATTTCCAACCTAGTGGCCTCCCTCTATCCCTGCTCCTGGGAGGTCACCATATTGATGCTGAACTTAGTGCAGATATCTGATGATCACAGTGCACTACAGTCCAGAACTCCTGGACTCAAATGATTCCCCCTCAGCTTGGTTGCTGGGACTATAGGTGCACACCACTGTGTCCACCTAAAATCTGAAACTTTTTAAGCTTCAGAACTATAAGAGACCAAAAGGTGGTCTCTGGTGTTGCTGGTGTGTTCCTGTAATATCAATGACTCAGGAGGCTGAGGCAGGAGGATCACTTGAGCCCAGGAGTTTGAGATGAACTTGGACAATACAGCAAGGCCTCATCTCCAATAAAAGAAAAAAATTGCAAACTTTTTAAGCACCTAGGTGATAAAGCAATGCTTGGTGGTACACTTTTTTTTTGCAGTTTTTGGCTGGGGGTGGGTTTGAACCTGCCAGCTCCAGGGGGGAGCTGGGGCCCTAACTCCTTTGAGCCACAGGCTCCGCCCTGGTGGTACATTTTTGATTTTGGATTAGGAACGCTCAACTGGTAAGTATAATGCAAACATGACAAAATATGAAAAAAGGCTGAAATCTGGGACTCTTCTGGTCCTGAGCATTTCAGATAAGGAATACCCAAGCTGCCGAAGAAGACTGATGTACAAACAAGCATATTTACATATAATGTATAAATAACAAAAGGCATGTTAATATATAAGGATACATTAGTAACTATATAAAGTTATTAGCTAAATTATATTATCATAAACAGAAAACAAAAATGCAAGTTCTCAAATGTCAATCACTGCAAGGTGCTTAAAATCACATTTAAAATCACCCAGGGATCAAAAGCCCTTCTCTATAAAGGGCCAGACAATACTTTATGAGCCAAATAGTATCTGATGTGACTGCTGGTTAAAGCACGAAAGCAGGCACAGACAATATGTAAACTAATGGCTGTGTGCCAATAAAGCTTTATTTATAAAAACAGCTGTGGGGCTGGTTGACTCACAGGCTGTGGTTTGTTATGCTGTCCAATATAATTAATGAATATAATGTTAGAGACTTGTATAACTCCAAGATTTCTAATAGTCAGATTTAAAAAGTAAACCCAGGCATAGTGCTGCAAGTACCCTAATCTCAGCTACTTGGGAGGCTGAGTCCAGCCTGGGCAATGTAGCAAGACCCCGTCTATAAAAAAATAAAGAAGAAAAATGAGGAAATAAAATATAAAAATAGGTGAAATTAACTTTAATAAGTAATGCACTTAATTTAACATGACATATCCAAAATGTGATCAAGTCAACAAATAATCAATAAAAAATATGTTGAGGCCAGGTGCAGTAGCTCATGCCTGTAATCTCAGCACTGAGGGAGGCCAAGGCAGGAGGAATGCTTGAGGCTAGGAGTTCCAGAATAGTCTGAGCAAGAGCAAGATCCCCTCCATACAAAAAAGTAGAAAAATTAGCAAGATGTAGTGGTGGGTGCCTGTAGTCATAGCTACTTGTGAGGTTGAGGCAGGATAAGCAGTTGAGCCCAGGAATTTGAAGTTGCTGTGAACTATGATGACACCACCGCCTGGTGATAGAATGAGATTCTGTCTCAAAAAAAAAGATTAGAGACAGTTTATGTTCTTTTTTTTCCACACTAAGTCTTCACAATTTGAAGTATGTCTCTCTTTCCCTGAAGGCCTTAATTCCAATCAGCCACGTCCAAGTATTCAGCAGCCAGAGGTATTTTTTTTTTTTTCTTTGAGACAGAGTCTCACTATGTTGTTCTTGGTAGAGTGCTGTGGTGTCACAGCTCACAGCAACCTCCAACTCTTGGGCTTAAGTGATTCTCTTGCCTTAGCCTCCCAAGTAGCTGGGACTATAGGCACCCGTCACAACGCCCAGCTATTTTGTTGTTGTTGTTGTTGCAGTAGTTGTCATTGTTGTTTGACAGGCCCGGGCTGGGTTTGAACCCACCAGCTCTGGTGTATGTGGCTGGCGCCCTAGCCACTGAGCTATAAGCACCGAGCCAACTGCCAGAAGGTTTAATAGAAAAATTAGTTAAGTATTTAGATAAAACCACCTATTTTTTCCCCCCATCAGAATTGTCAAGGTGAAAGATAGTACTTGAGTAAAGATGGCTACTTGGCAGTAAAAAGACATAATGTACATGATCACTACTGTTGACCAAAGCAAATCCTTAAAAGGCAAATCTGTTTCTCTCCCATCAAAGAACTTTCCCATTTGGGCAAAAAAGGTCCAAATACAACTGGTAGCTCAAAACATCCCCGACATTTGCCTTAGCCTGGGTTGGTAGGATTTTCTTGGACTTTCTCTCTGACAGAGAAAAATTCTGAGGCAAGTTCACCAAGGATCTGGACCTCAAGGGAGATTCCAGTTCTAACTCATTCCATTCCACCTGGGGCTGGGTGGGCAACAAAATGATATTTCCTTGTAAAAAAGTGCAACTGTTGCTAAAGAAACGGTATGGTGGTTCCTCAAGAAATTAAATGTATAATGACTGGACAAGTCCACTTCTGGGTATATATCCCAAAGAAGTGAAAACAGAGTCCCAAAGTGGTATTTGTACACTCACTTTCACAGTGTTACTCATAACAGCCAAGGTAGAAGCAACTCAAATATCTACTGAAGGATGAATAAACAAAATGTGATATACTTGTGCAATGGAATATGAATCAGTCTTAAAAAAGGGAATTCTGATACAAGCTACAATGTGAATGGATGGTGAGGACATTATGCTGAGTGAGATAAGCCAGACACAAGAAGACAAATACTGTATAATCCCACTTACATGAGGTCCCTAGAGTTGCCAAATTTGCAGAGACAGAAAGTAGAACGGTGGGTGTCAGAGGCTGGGGAGAGGGAATATAAGGAGTTTCATGAGGATAGAGTTTCAGTTTGGGAAGGTGAAAAGAAGATAATTTTTTTTTTTTTTTTTTGAGATGGAGTCTTACGCTATCACCCAGGCTGAAGTATAGTGGTGTCATCATAGCTTACTGTAACCTCAAATGATCCTCTTATCTCAGCCTCCCAAGTTGTTGGGACTATACGCTCCCACTCCCATATCTGGCTTATTTTTAAAAATATTTTCTGGAGAGATGGGGTCTTGCTTTCGCTCAGGTTGTTCTCAAACTCCTGACCCTCCCTCTCTAACTTCCCAAAGTGCTAGGATTACAGGTGTGAGCTACCATGCCCAGCAAGAAGATAAATTTTACGTGATGTGCTTGTTACCAAATAAAAAAAAATTTTTTTTTTTTTTTTTTGAGACAGAGTCTCACTTGTCACCCTTTGTAGAGTGCCATGGCCTCATAGCTCATAGCAATCCCAAACTCATGGGCTCAAGCAATCCTCTTGCCTCAGTTTTCCCATTTTTAGTACAGATGGGGTCTCACTCTGGCTCAGGCTGGTCTCAAACTCATGAGCTCACACAATCCACCTGTCTCAGCCTCCCAGAGTGCTAGGATCACAGGCATGAGCCATTGTGTCCAGCCTAAAAACAAACAAACAACCCCCCCCCAATTTTAATAAAAGGACACTTTTCCACCTGTTCCAGTTTGAAGATGTGCTGATTGAAGTAATACTGCAGTTGTTCATTGGCATAGTTGATGCAGAATTGCTCAAAACTATTCCTTTCGAAGTCTTCAAACCCGAAGATGTCAAGGACCCCGATGGACAGGCACTGGAGGAGAACGTGAGAACATGATTACTACCACTGGGACCCCCAAGGGAGCCGACTTTTGTGGGAGGTGCTGGCTTCATAGGCAGTGACCTGTTAAGTCCAGAAATCCCTGTGTTTGCCTGAACACTCTGCTATCTCCGGCTTGGAATCTGTAACTTTTTTTTTTTTTTTGAGACAAAAATCTTACTTTGTCACCCCTGGCAGAGTGCCATGGCATCATAGCTTACAGCAACCTCAAACTCTTGTGCTCAAGCGATTCTCTTGTCTCAGTCTCTCAAGTAGCTGGGACTACAGGTGCCTGACACAATGCCCAGGTATGTATGTATATAAATATATACGTATATATACACATATATATACATACATACTTATATATATGTGTATATATGCACACACACACATACTTATAAATATATTTCTTTTTTTAGAGATAGGATCTCGCTCTTGCTCAGGCTGGTCTCAAACATGTGAGCTCAGGCCAATCCACCCGCCTTGGCCTCTCAGAGCGCTAGGATTACAGGCATGAGCCACTGCACCCAGCCGGAATCTGTAACTTTTAATTTTCCTTTTTTTTTTTTTGAGACAGAGCCTCAAGCTGTCACCCTGGATAGAGTGCTATGGCATCACAGCTCACAGCAACCTCCAATTCCTGGGCTCAAGCAAGTCTCCTGCCTCTGCCTCCCAAGTAGCTGGGACTACAGGCGCCCGCCACAA
>CAUYON010074435.1:0-44199 GCA_963573935.1 Arctocebus calabarensis | reverse complement strand
TGTTTTCCCCATAACCCAGGTTTCCTACCCGCCCCCCCCGCCCCCTCCCCCCCCCCCCCCCCCCCCCCGTCTGGTGCGCCTTCCTCCCTAGCGTGCTTCCTCTGCAGTCAGGTGGATTCTGGGTCAGGCTTTCTAAAGTCTGTGGTAGGGCTGGGCTGCTTGTTTAATGAAGACGTCCCATGAATCTTCTTGCAAAGTGAACTGTCACACCTACCATGAGCCTGTCCAATGGTTCTGTTTTTCCAAGACTGGATTTTCTTAAACCAAGACCCAGATATCTGAAAAGCCAGGTTCCGTGATTCTATTCCTAATCCTGCTCCAGGGGTGAGTCTGGGAGAGCATTCAGTTGCCTGTTTTGTTTATGAAATGGCAGATTTGGGCTCATTACACATCCCATTGCACTCATCTCTTTGGTAGCTGTCAAACTTGGGGACTGTTGGCCAAGAGTGCATCCAAAGCACCTGGTGCGTCTCCCTTCAGAGCTGCCTAGAGTACTCACAACCCACTGTGGCCTGCTGTGCTCTTAGCAGGACTTGGTCTTGGTTTCCTTTCTGTGGAGTCACAGTGAACCATGGCAAAGTCTCTACTTGAGGCAGGACCAGACCCCCAGCACGATTCTTTTAGTCTTTCATTCATTTAATAAAAGTATTCTTTGCCAGGTTCTGGGCCCTTGTGATAAATTGGCAAATAAAATGGACCAAGATCTCTGCCCTCCTTTTGTTTGCCTTCTAACCAGGAAGAGATAGGCCATACACAGTAAGCATAATAAAGCAATGGTAGGGAACTTTGGAGAGTGGTAAGTGGGATGGAAAAGAAAAACTGGAGCAGGTTAAAGGGGGCTGTGAGTATGGGAAGTGGTCATATTACTAAGTTGGGTGGTTAACAGAAGTGTCCTTGAAAAATGCCATTGGACTGACAACTAGGAAGAGTTGAGGGAATTGGGCAGGTTAGCATATGGTGGAAAAGCATCACGGGCAGGGAACAACCAGTGCAAAGCCCTGCAGGTGCGAGGATGGAGACAGGGGAGCAATGGCAGAGGGTATGAGTGGAGTGGGTTAGATCATGGAAGACTGCCATTAAAGACTTAGGGGAGCCATTGGAGGGACATTAGCAAAGTAATGTTGTAGTCTGACTCAGGTTTCTCAAGGATCCCTGTGGCTGGAGAGCAGGGAGATTTGATAGAGGGCCTCTGAAGCAATCCACATGAGAGTGAGTGGTGGCTGAAGGCAATATGGAAGCCACTGGCAGTGGTGAGAAGTGGTTAGATTTGGGACATGTTTACAAGGCGGAATCACCACTGTTTCCTGGTGGGTTAGGGATGGGAGAGAAGAATTAAGGAAGATGTCCAAGTTTGGACTTAAGCAGCTGGAAGGACGGCGTTAGGATAAGGCTGTGGGGGATCATGCTGTGGGAGGAGCAGAGGCTCCATGTGGGCACAGTGAGAGGTGCCTGCTGGACATCTGAGGGGACATGTTCCAGGGCAGGTGAGTGTTCAAGGCTGCAGTTTATGGGAAAGGTCTGGGCTGGACATGTAATAGAAAAGTGGGAGTTATCAACATATAGTTGGTATTTAAGCCATGGGCTGAGTGAGCTCACCAAGGAGATGAATGTCAATGGAGAAGGGATGAGGACCAAAGACTGAGCCTTGGACCAAGGGCTGTTCCCCGTTTGGAAAAGATGAGACAGCAACAGATTTGGGAGTTGTGCGGAGAGTTAATGAGGTGAAGCAGGATGAGGCTAAGCCTAGGAGCCTGTGGAATTTTCCAGCCACGTGTTTTGTTAGACACTTATAATGAAGGAAGAAAAACAAAACAAACCCAGTGATGCCCATTTTCATTCTGGTCGTACAGTCGTTCCCTCTCTCTGGCCTTGTACAAGGAGCTGTTTTTTGGAAAGGAAATGTGAGTCTGGCTCCATGTGTTAATGCGTCAAGTGCTCTTTACATATGCCTTAATGGGGCCGCCACTCACAAAAGTTGCCCCATCCTGGGGAATCAGCAAGGCCTTTTCATCGCCCATCTTGACGTCAAACGGCTGGCCTTTGGAACGCCTGTTTTACGCATGAAGACTTTATTGAGTTTTCCAGGCACTGGCGTAACATCTCTAAAATTCGTTTTTTCTTCCATCCCTGGAACTCAGAGGAGGGAGGAGGTGAAGGTGTCCTTAGTGTGGCAGTGCTGCCCTGAGCACTTCCTGGCCCAGCCGGCGCCATCCACACCGTTCTCCCAAGTAGAGTCTATTAAAAATAATCTGCCATCCTTGGGCTCTGATGTTGTACCCAGAAAAGGCCGTTCTCCTGCACAGTCTTAATGTCTGCATTTCGCAAGTCAAGTGGAAGACTGGCTGTTTTTAAATGAGGCCCAGGTGAATTTCTGGGCAGCAGAACTGTTCATACGTTATTCACCAGACTGCAAGGACAGGTAATTCAGCCTTTAGTGTTGGTCACTGAGTGGCCTCCAGGAACATGAGAAAGACCATGCTGTCCTACTCCCCCAGGAGAAACTGAGTCAATGATCTAAGCCAAGGCCACAGCTAGGTCTGGCCTCTAGTGGTCAAAGAGGGTTTGCCCAGATGATCAGGGCATTGAAAGGGGTTCAGGGTAGTGTCAACCCTCAACAGGCTAAGGGGGTCTTGCCATGGGCATTTCAAGAATGGTGAACTTCTTTCTCTCTACCCTCTTCTCTAGGCTTCTGACCACATGCTGGCTTCTTTAAAACCCTCTTGTCCCCACACTTGGGTGAGACTTAAAGTTTTCATGTCTCTTCTTGGGATTGTGGGAGGTTTGGCAAATACTCAACCAGATTGACTCAGTACATCTCTGTCGGGTGTCTCCTACATGCCAGGCCCTGTTCCAGCAGTGGTGGACCACACAGTGGACAGGAGAAGTAAGTTTCTGCCTTTGTGGAGCTTGCTTTCTAGTTAGATGAAATATTTGAAAATAAATAAGGACTTTTTTAAGTAAGCAACACCAACTATGAGTTCAAATACTTGTTAAATATTAGTTACTATCTCACAATGTTGTGGCTTGACACACAACAATAAACATTTCTCATAGTTTTTGTGGGTCAAGAATTTGGGAGTGGTTTGGCTAGGTATCATTGGCACTCAAAGTCTCTCATGAGGTTATATCAGGATGTTGGCTAGGCTGTTGTCATTCAGAGGCTTGACTGTGGCTAGAGGATCTGCTTCCATGCTCACTCACATGCCTGGCAAGTTGGTCCTGGCTATTGGCAGGGGGCCTCAGTTGTTCTCCTGATGAGCATTTCTGTGGAATTGTTCAGAAGTGCTCAGAACATGGCTTGCTTTCTCCAGAGCAAGCAATACAAGAAAGCATAGTAGAATCTGCAGCATCTCCTTAATACTATACTAGTTACACAAGTTAGCCCCATCCCATATGAAAAGAAAGGCAGGAAGCAAGGACTATTGAAGGCCACCTTGGAAGGGAGCAATTACAACTATGAGGTTACAACAAATGAAATCTTGTATTAGGTGATGTTAAAAGGCACTCTAAGGCACTCATTAGCCTTGAACTAGGAAAGATCACATGAGATCAGTGGGCTATCACCTGGCTTTAGATATGCTTGATTATATGCAGTTCTATTGCTAATTATCTATTGTGTCTCACCAGGGGAGCTATGTGATCTGCTTATCTTTCTGTCACCACTTTGACCTCCCAAAAGGGGGAGGGTGAAAAGTGCTAATAATTCTTCAGTTGCATATAGAGCCCCTCTGTATAGTTGATGAATTCAGAATCTGGGAGCAGGGTCATCTGGAAAAAATACCACGTGTAAATGGAAGGTTTTTTTGTTTTAGAAAATGTAGTGGGTACAAATGTTTTTTGGATTAATTGTATTATGCTGTCACTAAAACAGTGTATGTTGTACTCAATAGGTAGATTTTTATGCCTCATCCCCTTTCCCCCTTTTTAGTTTCCAGTGCCCATTATACCTTATTATGACCATGTCTGTCTCTCACTTATCTCTCAATTGTAAGTGAGAACATGTGTTTGTTTTTCCATTCCAGAGATACATCTCTTAGGATAATGTTCTTTGGTTCCATCCAAGTTGTCCAGCAAAAGACATTATTTCATTCCTTTTAATGGCTGAGCAGTACCCATACACCACACACACACACACACACACACACTTTCTTTATCCACTCATCGGTTGATGGACACTTACGTTGGTTCCATATCTTTGCAGTTGTGAATTGTGCTGTGATAAACATTCTGGTACAGGTGTCTTTTTGTAAAACAGTTTTATATAGTTGATATGTGTGGATGTCTGATCTTCTGCGTGCCCCACCCATATTCCCAAATAACATGACAGTTCTAGAAGCTTCCATGATGTCACTCCTAAACTACAGTTGATTGGAGCTCTGGGGAACCTGTGAGCCAAGATGGACCAATGAATCTCTTATCTGGACTTGATAGACTTGAGGGTAACTTCTTCTCTGCTGGTGAAGCCTTAAAATACAAGCCCTGGGAACTGCTCACATCCCTGGTTCTCGGGCTCTGGGGCCAGCTGCATTTCCTTTCCCTCCACAGTTTGGTCGTTCAGTTCATCCTCAGATTCTAGGAGCCAAGAGATTGCAGTCTTCCCTGAACTAGGTTAGGCTAGGATTCTTCTCATTTAGAAACCATAAAGTAACATAGAAAGTGAAAACCCTTTGCATGGTGGCTTCATGAGCCTTGGTTGGACACAGAGACGGAGAAATAGTTTTGAGAGGGCAGGAGGAGATGAAGGGCACTCAGCGCAGGAGGAGGCGGGACAGCACAGCTCTTCTGCCATGGGGCTCTGACAGCCTCCAGGGAGATACTGCCTGAGAGTGGGTGAGAGGCACAGCTCCCCTTTCTTCTTTCCTTCTGTTCAGCGTTTACCTCAGGCCAGGGCGTGATTCACCAGCCAGCCACTGTGAAGGTCCATCCCTGTGGGCTCTTTCCTCCCGTCCTCAGTCTGTACCCAGATGTGGGCGGGGTCCGTTCTTCCCTCCTTTCTCGGGTGCCCTCCCACGTGTTGCTGTAGCTGGACCAACGAACCTCTCCTTCCAGGCCTGAGAGGGCCGCTCAGATGGGGGCCCAGGATCAGAAAAGAGTCTGTTTGCCCAGGTGGGCACCTCGTGTAGTTTGGGGCAGGGAGGGAGTGGGGTCAGTGCCCACCTGTGAAGGCCAGGGCAGAGTTTCAGTCAGGGTCCTGGCAGGAAATGGACGGCCAGCCCAAAGCAAGGATGAGGGAATTTAGTGAAGGGCTGTTTACCAACTGCCGGGCGGGCGGGGAAATCAGCAGCAGCCTCTGCGGGACCTCTACACCTCAGCCACATGTCAACCTCAGCGACAGGGAAGGGCTCACACAGGAGTCAGTGCAAGCCTGTGGTGCCCCATAGGGAGTAGCAGAAAACCACCCCACCCTGGCTCCCTCCTGCCCCACGGCAGGGCAGGAAAGGTCAGGGGCTTTGGTGAGGTGACCGGCAGCATAGGCAAGATGCCACAGCTAGTATGAGCAGATCTGGGTGCCTCTCCAGCTAGAGCCATGGCCAGCGGTGTGCCAACCAGGCACGTCACTTGTCCCTGCCTTGAGGACTCTGGGAAAGCTGACCACATCGATAATTGCAGAAGCTAGAGGTGGCAAGACCTGATGGCGTCTCTGACTTCATCTTCCTGTTGGGGCAGGGGAAGGTCTCCAGGGAGAAGGAGGTGACAGCTAAAGTTAGCCCAAGGCAGGAAGGAATTCAGGCCGGACTCTGCTCTCTAAACCAATGCCAGCCTCTTTGAAAATGTGGCAGGTTCTAGAAATCATCTGAGGGAAATGTGTTTTAATAGCTAAGACGTATTTTCACTGGCATTCTCTGAGATTGATGATGTAATTACAGCAAGAGAATGAAATATTGGGTTTATAAACTAAGATGTGCACAGATGTTTATACGCTTTGGCAGGCACAGATATGTGACTACTACTCTGTTCCTTAAGCTCAGTATAGTATTTTGCTCCTTGTGTTAGGGCAAAAGCCTAACACAAAGGCTGCCCTGTGTTTGGCATAAATCACGATGCAGAGAGAAGGCTCCTTAGCCAGTGACTTCCTTGGTGGCACCTGGAATGTATGCCCTCCGAGGGGGTCGGTGGGTGCCCTCTGGCTGTCAGAGCTGAGCTGGGCGAGGGAGAAGAGCTCGAGTGGGCAGAACAGCAGGGAGGACTGCATGAGTTCCCTTTGGGGGAGGGGAAGAGGCCTACCCTGTCCGGTTCCCTCCCACAGGTGGCATTCACAGGGACGGTCCTTGTGTGCAGTCCATCTCTCTTCGCTGACGTCATTGTCTGGCTGCCATTTCCCGAGTCAGCTCCTGTTGTAACATTCTCGGTTGTTGGCACAAACTCTTATTTGCAGCTTACGTTTTTGGATTTAAGCTGGTTTAAGCTCCCTCAGCACCTGGGCAAGGGTGTTTCCAGAGCAGTGCTGTCTGGGCTGCCAGCCTCAAGGAGTGGGATCTGCCTAGGGTGCTGCCCACACAGCCCAGCCGCCATTGCCCACAAGCCCAGCCCCATGTAGGGTGACTGGACCTGTCACTGAAGGTGACTTAATCAGCACGGAAAGGCCAGCTGGAGGCCTCCCATCAGTCTTCTACCTCCCAACACAAATGTTCTCCAAGTGGTGGCCTGGCATGGACTCGTCAGAGAAAGGCCTTTTGATGCTGGCTGGGGAGGCCTGTCCCCGTGTGCTCCCAGCTGCCTCACTGCGGACCTGCGTGCCTGTCCGCCCCCTGGGCCTATGCTAAGAGGCAGCTGTCCTGAAAGGGATGTTCTTTTTCTAACGTGGGTTTTAGCCCTGAGAACAAGAATATTTTCAAGTGGTTATTGAGGCTGATTAGTGTGCCCCAGGCCTCCATTTAGTTAAATAGAGCCACCTTCACAGATGTATTTTTGGGCAGTGCAAATCCAATGTTCTGAATGAGATGGAGTTACCCCAGGGGGTGGTCGGCCATGTGTCCAGGGCCCCGGCCCTGCAAAGCAGCCTGGCTATATTCTCATGGTGCCAGACATGGAAGCAGCAGGACACTGGGTGCTTCTCTCCTCACCCTGGAAAAGATGGGCAGTTGGCCCTAGCTTCTTCAGCCCTGCAGAGATGCCACTGCAGCTCTGTCACTTGCTAGCTGTCCTGCATTTTCCCCAGTCATTTGCCTTCTCAGCCTCAGTTTCCTCATCTGCAAATTGGGAATAATAATACCTATCCTATAGGAGGAGCCCCATAATCAGTACTCCACATGGGAGGAGGATTGTTGGGGGAAATAGAGGGAGAAAATAATAGGGAAAAGCCAAGAAGAAAGAACCACCTTCCCTCCCCAAAGCATCTCATGAAACCATCAGTCAAATGCAATTGTCAAGAGACCCACAGTCCTTCAAAGCTCATCTCGATGGTGAGGATGTGGCCCAGTGGAAGTCCTGAGGCCCAAGAGAGTCCTGGCTCTGAGGGTGCTGACAGTGTGCCTTGGGCAAGTCCTTTACTCTGAGCCTCAGTGTTCAACCCCATAAAATGAGGGGTTGGAGGGATTCCAGACCATCATCCCGTAGCCCTGGGTTCCAAATGAGCCTAGTGTCCGTGTTTCTCCCTTGGAAAAAATCATTGGATCTTGTCTGTCCCTTAGAAGAGAGACAGCAGGACCAGGAAACTGACTCACTTGGGATGGAAACGTGCCTGGTACATCTGTGGACACTGCAGGTGCTGCCCATGCTCCCCTTTGTCTGGGTTAGCCTGGTCCTGAACCCCAGACACTGAGCTGTGCGATTTCCTTGAACCTAGCCAGGGGCCAGGCGTCTCACCACCCAGCAGGGTACCCCGGGAGGAGCCTGGTCTGTCTGTGCTGGTATCATTTCCTCTCTTTTGAAATAGCTTTACTTTTGGGCTTAGTCTGACAAATCCTTGGGTGGTGGATTTTGAAATGGTTGTAAACAATTTGCAATTATTTCCTTTGTCTAAATGAGAACGACAAGCTTACTCAGGCTTCTTGTTAACTCAAGGCCTTTCATCCACTTGGCAAGTACGTCAGATGTGACTGAGGGAGCCCCTTTTGGGTCGAGGAAAATAAAAATGTCTGAGTCTTGGAGGCCTCGATTCTTTAGGGCCCAGGCCCCGCTGGCTTGGCTGGCTATCCTGAGGCCTGAGCTCCTCACTGTTGAGAAGTTGCTGTGGGCTTGGAGGTTTGAGCTCTAGCCTTGCCACCTCCAGCTGCATGACCCTGTTTAAGTCCCTTTCCACTGTGGACCCTCTGGATGACGCCTGTAGGTAAAGGGGTGGGATGGCAGCCCCTGTCCTCACATGTCACTACCCTACTTCTTTGGGTTCAAATGAGAACATCTTAAAAAAATCTCTGTGTGTTCACTTTGAAAACCAAAGACAGCATCCATGTTACCGTTTATCTTTGCAAGGTGTAATCATCACAATGATGGTAATTATGACAACTGTTTGTTATTGAATATTTATGATGTGCCAGGCCCTGGGCTGAGAGTTTATCACTTCTGTTTGTATAATTGCCTCTTACATAGGTGCTGGACCCATGTGTGTTTTTAGAGAATTTAAGCAAATTGTCTAAGGTCACACAGCTTGCAAGGTCTGAGTAACCTAAGGCAGCCTCTCAGTGGCCATCCAGTTTGGTGGCCTATTATTTTCCAGTGGTTTCTTTTGATTTGTCTAAGTGAGTGATCCTCAACCCCACCTGCCCAGATGCTGTTCCTCATGGCCTTTGCTGGTGGTGCTCCCTGGTTATTTTGACATGCAGCCCCATGTAGAGCCACTGTCCTGATAATCAGCTTGGATTGGCCTTCTGGGCTCCTGGCCAGGAGGGGGATTGGTCAGGTGGTTCCTCGGGGGTTTCCCCAGGGGCTCACCAGTTGTATAGCTACACATAAGGGTCTCAAGAGCAAATCTGTTATTGTTCTCTTTCTCTTTCTTTTTTAGTCAGAGTATGAAGTTACTCCAGATGAAAAACTGGGAGAAAAAGGGAAGGAAATTATGACCAAGTTCTTCACCCGAAAGGTAAGAGGCCTCCCAAGCCCCACAGTGGGAAGAACAGGAGGCCTTATCCAGGAGTATGAACCCCTGGGTGCCAGGCCATGTGGGCACAGGCTGGTGGCTGCATCGGTCTCCCGAGATGCATAATTCTCATTCTCTCTTGGAGAGTACCCAAGCCCGGCAGGGCCGAGAGGTGGATGGTTCAGGCCAGGCCTGGGGTCAAGGGCAGGAAGCCTACTTCTTGGAGCCTAGCCCCACCCCACAAAGGTCCCCATCTTGCCCACTGTTGACACCCAAGCATTTGTGACAAGACAGGTGGAGGCATGGCCAAAGTAAGGATAGGAAGTGCCCAGAAGAAAGGGCTCAGCAGGGCAGTTCCGAGAGGCCGGCGTGGAGGGAAAGAGTTAGGGTGAGCAGGATGGACAGGGGGTAGTCCGGCTGGCGGAGCAGCTGCCTGAGGCCTAGGCAGTCCATGGAACAATGAAAGAATGTGGGGACTTCTGAAGTCCATTCTGGAGTGCACTGCAGGGGGAGGGGCCCCCTTGACCCCGCCTCAGGAGCTCCTACCCAGTGGTTGAAGGAATGGGGATTGCAGCAGCCCAGGATCTCCAAGACCTGTTTCCTCTTAACTCTCCTTGACAGAGAAATGTGTTCTTGACCCATTTAGTGTTCTATTCCCAGCTATTCTGCCCACTGAGTCAAGCCTTTTTCTCTCCCTGGGCCTCAGTTTCCCTTTCTTCAAAGGGGCCTCTTTGCCAGATCCACCTCTTGGAGGGGATAAGAGCATGAGCTGAGACCTGCCTGTGAATAGCTTTGTGCATATTCTGCACCCCTGGGGCCAGAGTGGCTTTGTCCCGCTCAGGACCCTAGACACTGTAGGTTTCTCTTGGTGGCTGTCCCAGGCTGCCCATGGACAGAGGTCATCACAGCCATCAGTGCCCCACTCCCACACCTCCTGCATCACATTTAGCCCTTGTCCTCAAGCAGGTGTGTTCTTCTCCAACTTCTGCAATTGGCTGCTGGCCATCTCCCTTGTAGGGGAGCCAGGCTCACACCCAGAAGCATTGCTGATTGTCATCTCCTGCTCCAGACGGCCTATGGATGGCTGTCCCTAAAAGACACACAGAGCTGTCATCATCTTGCTTTTTCTCCATTTCTGCTTCCATCATAATTGCACACTTCTCTGGGTGTGAATTGCAAACACCCCAAGTCCTTTTCCATGTTCCAGAAATGACAGGACTAATGGTTGAAACACCTCCAGATGTAGAACAGGACCTATTCACTCTGGGCAAGGCTTGGCACCTAGCTGCCCACGCCATCTGTGGAACCCTTGGGCAGCGCTGCCTGCTGCATTCCAGATATGGGCCTGTTGGTGACTTCTGAGCAGGGTCTCTGTTAACTCTCAGTTGCAGCCAGTGGTGTATTGAAGGGCTGTAGGTGGATGCATTTTTTATCTCCTGGCCACCACTCAAAACAGCATGAACACGTGTATAAAAGCAGGTGCTGTGAGCTCAGAGGGGTATAAGTACTCTAGAGGACAGACCACAATAGCTCCCTGACTGAGCTCCTACAGTGTGCCAGGTGTCTCCAGTATCCAAAAGAGATAGTGTTGCTCACAGACAGGCTGCCAACACCCCCAGAAGTGAGTGACCTGCAAGGGCGGCTTGACTGCTCAGCTGCCCTGAGCAAGGGCATCTCCCACACCGGTCAGCTCGGCCTGCTCAGCTCTGCATCTGTACCCCTTTTAGTGCTGCCTCGTTAGGACAAGTGTCCCTCCAAACAGTGGCAGCTCACAGGTACTGAGGGCCCACTGTACCAGGTACACCTCCCATCACTGTCATAGTAGGATGCAGTGTCCATGGGGCTCCATCTTATAGATGAGGAAGTAGAGGGTTAAGGAGCTGTCACATTCCAGGCCACTCAGTTCACAAGTGGCAGAGCCAGGATTTGAACCCTAGTCTAGGTGATTCCGGAGCCCTGGGTGTATCCCCTGGAGTGCAGTCTTCCCTGCTGCACCTCATCACTGCCTTCCGCCACCTGTCAGCCTGGCTGGAACCAGCAGTGACAGTGGTGTGCTTCCTCCGCCTGACCCCCCTGGCTGGGTGGACTCTGTGTCTATACAAGAGTGAATGGGCAAGCTCTAGGGTTACCACTGGGGGCTGCTTCCCTCTTCACTGCCGTGACCAAACTCATCCAGAAGCCCTGGTTGGCCACCCCTGATCTGGGCCTCCAGGCCTCCCCAACTCTGCTCAGCACAGCCTCTGCCTCCTGGAGGAAGCGGGCCCAGACTCCCCATCAGTTCAGACGGTTTTACAAGTGCCTTGGAGCTTGCCAACATTTTTCCTTAAGTACTCTTAGTTTTTAAATTTTAAACCATACCATATGTTATGGCCTAGGGGGCTGGAGGAGGTGGTCTATCGTGCCTTGGGTCAACTGTTTTCCTACAGTAAATCCCACACCGCCCTCCCTGTCCTCTCCGTCCTCTCCCATAGCTTGCTCAGGACACTGTTTCACGTTTCAGTGCTGCACATGCCTCAGGTGCTGGGGAGTTCTGGCAGAGTGACGACCACACCTAGAAGCACAGTCCCCAAACCCAGATTGTCCCCTTTTCAATGTGCAGCTCATATGTCCCAGCTCTGAACAGTGTTTTCCCAAGGACAGGCCATAGGACTCCAATCAGTGAAAGGCTCTATGCAAAAAGGCCTCTGCAGTCAATTATGTGTGGGTAGCCCTGCAAGCCAGAAGAAGGAGGCTGGACTTTCTACTTTAGGTGTCAGTAGAAAGTCACTGGCATGTGAGCATATTAAAGGCTCTGAGAAGTCCTGCAACACAGAAATCTGTTTAACTGTTCACAAAGCATTCCCCAAACTTATTTGATGACATACAGTTTTATTTATTTATTTATTTTATTTCACATCCTGCTGAGCACACCTTGGCCTGTAGAGCAAACCCAAGGGGCTCATGGCCACCCCATCTTCTGCTCCAGCAGCCTCATGTCCCCCACACCAGGCTCCAGCCACACTTTGTCCTGGTCTCATCCTGACACTTGCACATGTTGCCCTCATCCAGGCTATGCCCTGGAAGACCTCCACCTAAGGGCTGCTCCCTGCACGACTCTCTTGCCCCTGTATCCCAGCTCAGCCCAGTGCCCTCTGCTGCTCAGGGCCTCTTCCCTGGGTGGTCTCTGAGCACGTGGCTCTGCAGCTCTGTGGTTGTGCCTCTTTATCACCTTACAGAGCTAGGATGACATATGCACAGATCAGTCAAAGGCAGCATGACAGGAGCAGCGGTGGGGCTGCACCTGGAGAAGCTGCCCCAGCCCATCTGGATGAGCCAGGGGAGACTTCTGGAGGGTTAATGCTGTTGAATCAGGTCTTAAAGTGAAGGAGAAGGCTAGACAGAAAAGAAGGGAAAGGAGCTGGTCCCTCCGTGACAATGGCAGAGAACAGTGGGCGTTTAGTGATGTCAGGGATATCAGTGATTGGCGCCATTAGTAGGGAGGGTACGCGCTACCAGCATCTGGTGGTGGTGGCCAGGATACCGCTGAGCATCCCACAGCACACGTGCTGGCTTCCTGCCACGCCAGAGTAGCTGGAGGCAGATTGTCATAGTGCCGAGGGTGAGAAACCTAGGCCTGGAGGTGGGAGGAGGCGTGGGGTGGCTAGTGCTGTAGGAGTGGAAAGACAATGGAGGGCCCTCTGGGCTGCAGGGCCTGGGAACCTCCTCCACATGAGGAACCCTCGGCTTTAGGTGCTGTTCGTACTTTAGGACAATCCCTCTGATCACAGGGAGGAGTAAAGAGGGAGGCAAGGAAGGCCTTGAGGCAAGAGGCCATGGAAGGAGCTGCCACAGTGACAGTGATCCAAACAGGGCAGCAGTGTGGGGATGGGGAGGAGGATGCTCTCAGGTCACGGCCGGGTGTGAGAGTGAAAGAGAGGGGACAGGAGGGCCCAGATGCCACCCCTGTTTTTGTCTTCAGTCTGAGCAGATGGAGGAGCCCCAGGAAAGACAGCAGGGCGCGAGGGATATGGGAAGGCACGGGTGTGCGCTGCAGAGACAGAGTCATAACCGCGTGGGACAGTGGTCTCAACTCTCCACATGTCCTCTGCCCCGGCACGTTGCTAGACCCCTGGTTCTCAGTCAGTGAGAGCTGCTTTGAGTGAAGCAGTGGGGGAGTCCTGGGTAGCTCCCCTTCATGGGCCCCTCACCTCTCCCACCTTGCAACTTTGGGGAACTGACACCTGGCGGGCTCCCATCCAGCAGTGTTGACATCGTGTCTCTGCTGGAAGTCTGGATGGAAAGCCCTGCTTACTAAGACACTTACCCCTGGAATTAAATTCTCCTTCCCTACGGGAGGGCGCGCTTCAAACCTTTACCTGAAGCTTCCATTCCAAGAGCCAGCCCCCCCACACTGTGCCCCAAATCCCACACCAGCTGCCTGCACGCGGCCAGCTTTGCTTCGGGGGTGTTACAGGAGGCCAGCTGCGCAAGGGGTTGAAGGCTGTGGGGAGCTAGCAGAGAGGCAGCAGAGGGCTGTGAGAAGGAGCTGCGCTTCGGGATCAGGTAGACCCGGTTCAAAGGCAACGTGCGTTCTTCTCTTCACTGTGTGGCCTTGGGAAAGTCACTTAACCTCTCGGTGTCTCAGGCTGCCAAGGGGGTGGGTGGTGGCAAGAATCACAGAGAAAACCAGCAGGGACCAGCACAGTAGCTGGTACGTATTAGACACCCGGTCAGCGGGTGCCCTCTCCCACCCTTCTCTGCACTTTCACAGTGAGGCTGTCGCATGAGGAAATCATGCAGACACACTCCCGGCTGTGGAGCTGTGAGAGGACAAGCTGGGGCCCAGGGGCTGGGCGAGGAGGCTGGATGGAGAAAAGGCTGTGTGTCCGTCAGGGTGCTTGGTGCTAGCTGCCGCAGCACACCAGCCCCAAGTCTCAGGTGCCTCCCCCAACAACGGTTTCTTTCTTTCTCGTACATAATCTGATTGGGTCATTAGCTCTTCTGGACTCTTCCTCACGGGTGACTCAGGGGTCCTAGGTGCTTTTGCTCCACCATCTTGAACATGTTGTCTGACGGTCACTGCCAAGGGGAAGGGAGGAATGAAGGAGGGACACGATCCTTAACTGTCTTGATCTGGAAGTGACACATGTCACTTCCTCTCCAGTGTGTTGGCCAGGACAGAGTTGGGGAATGTGGAGAAATGTGTGGAACACTGGGGGAGCACCCCAGTACAGGGTCCTGCCTGCATTCTCAATCCCTCCACCCCCTGACTGGAAACCTTATCTGTGTCACAGGCCAGTCCCTGGTGCTGGTTGGACAACCCCAAGTGTCTCAGGTTCATCAGCTCAGAGGAGCTGGCCAGAGTGCTCCACGGTCAAATCGGACAGGTGAGCTGGGCTCTGTGGGCAGCTCACCTTCCTGTTACCTGCCAACCAGAAATGGTACAGGTGACAGGTGTTCAAGGGAGGGGAGGGTCACTCTGAGCTGGAGTGAACCAGGAAATATTCTTAATTATAATAATAAATACTAATGATGACAGCAGCATATAATATCTATCACTACAGACTTCAGTTTTTAAAAAGCCTGATCTAATTCCATACCATAGAACTTACCTGTTTAACGTATACATTCTAGTGGTCTTTAAAGTGTGCAAGGTCCAGTCTCCATCACCACTTTCTGATTCCAGGGCACTGTCGCACCCCAGGGAGAAACTGTCATACCTATTGGCAATCACTCCCTTTCCTTCCAGCCCTCCAGTCCACTTTCTGTCTCTAGGCCTGATTTAGAGATTTCCCAGGAGTGGAATAGACGTGTCATATAACACATGGCCCTCTGTGACCAGCTTCTTTCCCAGCACAGTGTTTTCAGGGTTCGTCCACATTGCAGCATGTGTCAGCACTTCGTGCCTTTCTGCGGCTGAATGATATTCCGTTGTGCAGACGTCCACACTATTTAGTTGATGGACACTTGGGTTGTTTGGGCTTTGGGGCTATTATGAATAATACTACTGTGAACATCCATGTACAAGATTTTTGTGTAGTCTCGTGTTTTCATTTATCTTGGAATATAGTTAGGAGGGGAATTGTTGGGTCGTATGGTGACTCTATGTTTAAGCTTTAGAGGAGCTACAAGGCTGTTTTTCGAAGCACTGCCTACCAGCAGTGTCTGAAGGTTCTAATTTCTCCACATTCTCATCAACACTTGTTGTTTTCTGTCTTTTTAATTTTACCCATCCTAATGGGTGTGAAATGGTGTCATTTTGATTTGCAATTCCATAATGACTAATAATGCTGAACATCTTTTTCACGTGCTTATGGGTCATTTGTACATCTCCTTTGGGAAATGTCTATTCAAATCTTGTGCCCATTTTTAAATTGGGTTGTTTGTCTTTTTCATATTGAGATATAGTTCTTTGTGCCTTATCAAATATTTGATTTGCAAATGTGCTCTCCTGTTCTGTGGGTCATCTTTTCGCTTTCTTGATGGTGTCTTTTGAGACATAAAAGTTTTTAATTGTAACAAAATTCTGACTTTTTGATTCTTGTTTTTAAATGATTTGTTTTTACTTTGTAGTATCAGTCTCCATAAAAAGACTTCAGTTCTTTAGGGAGTGAACCATGTGAACAAAATCCTAGTGCGCATTCAACCACATGACCCAGTCTTCCTTTGGAGAACCCGAGCCCCATGCCCTGTCAGAAAGATCAGAGCCAGGCCCGGTCCTTTAGAACCATCCCATGACATGACAGCATTCTCCAGGCTTTGAGCCCTCTGTGTCCAGCACTACACCATCACCTTACAGACCTGTGCTTGGATCTTCCCAAAATGGGTATGAGTGTACTCAATTTACAGATCAGGTAACTGAGGTTAAGGAAGAGAAAAGCCTGGGTCATAATGCTGGAGCCAATGTTTAATTGCAGCCCTCAGAATGACCTGTTTCTACAGTGTCAATGGTAAGACATTCTGCTGTCATTCAATTTAACTGGGCCCATGAGCCGCAGGACCGTGGGGTGACCAGTGGTTTGAGGCAGGCTTCTGAGTAACTGGCGCAGCCTTCCTCTGTGGGATGCCGGGAAGGCCCTAGTGCAGGCAACCCTTGGAGCACATTTCTTACCCAAGGTCCGTAGGTAGGATATTGTTCTCTGGGCCCTCCAGGGGCAATCAAAGGGTAAGACAAGGAAATTTGTTTTTGTTAAGAGGGAAATTGCCCTTCTGCCTGTGTTTCTGCACAAAAGAAATCTATTCCTAGTGCTTGTCTGGCTCTCCAGAGAACATTCACCTTTTATTAAATAAAGAGCTTAAATAAAGGAAATTATAATTATCCCAAGTTCCCTCCTTCTCTGGCCCCCTGCTTGCTACATCACCTCCCTGGTCCTCCCCCACCCCACCCAGACACTAGCAACTGGAATCCAGAGAAGCCTAGGAAGACTCCTTGACATCACTCCTTGTCCTCAGGATCACATGGCACCCCTGTCCTGCCATTGTCTGGCTGTGCATCCTTGGAGCCTCAGTTTTCCCATCTGAGTATGGGGTTGATAAAAATGCCCCCCTATCTGGGCCTGTAGCCATCAGTCATTCTCATCCCCTCATGGTTTGTGCCATGTTTGCAGCCTTTACAGTTACCTATACAACATTTTTCTTTAAATCAACTCATCCTTTAATTTAATTGAATTAAAAAAAAAAAAAAAAACGAATCCTTTTATCAGGGAACATGCCCGAAAAGCTAGTGTTGATTTGTCTACATAAAGATAAATGGAGAAATTGGTATTAAACCCAAGCTGAACACTTTTGGCTGCCTGAGGCTTGGAGCCTGAAGCCTCCTTTCTTATCATATTAAAGGAGTTAGTGAGTGTTAGAGGCATGGTAACAAGACAGTAGCACCACACTGGGACTTTCTACTCGATTATGGGAAGATTGAGGGAGAATTAAAGAGAATACCTTTTCCCCTGAGTAACTCAATATTGTCTGATCTGCCCCTGTGCTTCCTAGCATCTCTCTTAATCTTTAGAAAGGGCTGGGCTACCTCTTGCCCTTCCCAGCAAGGATGCATTATGGAAATGCCAGCTAGTTGCTGTAAAGACAACGTGACTGAGAGCATAGAACTCTGCACTAGGAGTCAGGCTCTTTCCCAGTCTCACATTCTGGGGTCTATAGCTTTGGCAGAGGTGCTTAGAGTCTGCCTAGCCATCTAACCAACTCTCAGTATCCAGGGCTACCAAAGGCATGGGCTGTGGGTGGCTTGGGCACATCTCTCCCTTTCAAGTGCCTGCCCCATCCCCCGGGGTTTGGGGTCCCAGCCCTGTCCCTGGTCCCAGGTTTTCATCTCTGCTGAGACCTCTTGGCTGTCATCTCTCAGCCCCTGGACCAGGATCTCCATCCTATGGTCAGCAAATCTGGTAAACTCTGAGCCGACCTTCACTTGAGCAAAGGTGGATAAAAATGGCCCTCATCTGGGCTCTCGGCCATCAGTCACTCTCATGGCACCTTCACATTTTTGCCATATTTGCAGACTACCTTTACAGTTATCTACATTGCATCTTCCTATAAATCAACACATCTTTTAACTTAAGTAAGTTTTAAAAGGAATTCTTGTATCAGGAACATGCCCCCAAAACCCATGTTGATCCATCATACATGAAGATAACCAGAGAAATTGGTATTAAATCCAAGCTAAGTACTCCTTTGCCCACCTAAGGCTCTGATGCAGGCCGGGCTGCTCAGGTGGGTGGCCAGGGTGGAGGGGCGCTGGGCAGTGCACCTAGCTTTTCCACCTTCCTGTCTTAGCCCTGCAAAGAGACTCAAGAGCGGAAGGAGATTGAAAAGAAAACTTGAGAAATGGACATCCTAGAGCTCTCAGGCAGGAACCCCCAGAGGCAGGGGCTAGGCCTCTTCCTCTTCCACTTTTGGGAACAGCAAAGGAAGGGATTCACTAAGTAATCAAGCCACATTTGTGCTTACCAGTTGTCCTGGGGCAAGACAGAAGGAAGTTAGCTTTTACCCAGCAACTACTGACTGCCTGGAACTTTGCTTGCCATGTTTTCTTAAGTCCTCGTGACAGCTACCTGAAATGATGAGAAACAGTGGAGGGCTCACCTGGGGTGGGTGTCAGTAGCACAGGAAGCTCAGGAGCTACCCAGTTCAGGGCCTTGCATGCAGTTCATCTACAGATTCCCAGTGTGCAGGCAGGAGGAGATACTTAGGGTAGTTGACTAAGCTGGGGACTGGAGTGCTCTTTCATCTTCCTCTCCACTGGAGGAGACCATTTAGGGTTCCGTGGCACACAGTTTGCAAATCACTGAGCTAAGCCAAAGTCCTCATTTCCTAGCTTAAGAAACTGAGGCCCAGAGAGGGACTGGCTCCCCTCCCGACCCCAGCACACAGCTCAGGAGAAGACTGTCTCTGGACTTTCAACAGCCCTGTGCTGGAAACATGGAGAGAGGGCCTCAACTGGTGTCCCCTCTTCCTGCTGTGGCTGGCCTGCACCTGGGTTTGAGGGACTCAGCGCTGTCACTTTTGGGGCCAGCAAGTGTCTAAATGCCGAGACATTTGTAGAGTCTGAGCAAAGCAGAGAAGGCAGTTGGCGCCAGATGGCCCACCAGTTAAGCTCTGAATCATTAATTCTCATACTCCTTTACAAAGGGTGGGTTTTAATGGAGGACGTGGGAGAGAGCAACTCTCATTTAGCACCTACTGTATGCTACACTCTTTGCTCGGTCTATCTTTATGACAGTCCTGTGTAGTAGACACAATTGTCCCAATTTTACCTTGGACAGTCAAAGCTCTTAAGCTAGTGATGGTGAAACTGAGAGAATTGGAAACAGAGATTGAGGCAGCTGTCTGAGCAGATGTCCACAGCAGCATCATTTAGGGTGGCCAAGAGACAGCAGCAACCCAAGTGTCTGTCCAAGATGAATGGATAAGCAGAATACAGTAATAAAATAAAATTATTCACCCTTAGAAAGAAATAAATTCCAATAATAAATGCCTCCAAATGAATGAACCTTGGAAACATTATGCTAAGTGAATGAAGCCAGTCATCAAACGCCACATATTGTGTGATACCTTTGCTGTGAGGCATCTAAAATAGGAAAATCCACAGAGGCGAAGTAAGTTAGAGGTTACCAGGAGGCTAGCGGGAGTTATTGCTTAATGGGTACAGAGTTTCTGTTTAGGATGATAAAAATTTTTAGAAAAAGATAATGATATTTGACATGATAAATTCAATTCATGCTACTGAATTGTACCCTTAAAGGTGGTTATAATGAGGCCTGGTGTGGCGGCTCATGCCTGTAATCTTAGCACATTAGGCCAAGGTCGAAGAATCACTTGAGGCCAGGTGTTTAAGACCAGCCTGGCCGTCTGAGGCCGTCTTTATTTTAAAAGAAAATAAAATTGGCTCGGCGCCTGTGGCTCAACAGGCTAAGGCGCCAGCCACATACACCTGAGCTGGCGGGTTCGAATCCAGCCTGGGCCCACCAAACAACAATGATGGCTGCAACCAAAAAATGGCCAGGCGTTGTGGCGGGCGCTTGTAGTCTCAGCTACTTGGGAGGCAGAGGCAGGAGACTCGGATGAGCCCAGGAATTGGAGGTTGCTGTGAGCTGTGATGCCACCTGTGAGCTGTGATGCCACAGCACTCTATTCAGGGTGACAGCTTGAGGCTCTGTCTCAAAAAAAAAAAAAGAAAGAAAGAAAAGAAAATTATCTGGTCATGGTGTGCAATAGAGGGAGACCCCCCTCACTCTAAAAAAAAAACCAGAAAGGCTAAAATGGTGAACTTTCCATCACATGTATTTTACCACAATAAAAGAAAATGAACAACAAAAGAAGAATGAGGCTGGCCTCTATCCCCAGCCTGTCGAGTGCTGGAGCCTGTGCTCCTTCTCCTCCACTGTGTAATCTGCTAAAAGGTAACCCAAAGACAAAGATTCCCCCAAATCAGCTTCCCATGTGTAGCAAGAGGCAACAAGGCTGGATGGGTGA
Organism: Arctocebus calabarensis; assembly: GCA_963573935.1. Lineage (NCBI taxonomy): Eukaryota > Metazoa > Chordata > Mammalia > Primates > Lorisidae > Arctocebus > Arctocebus calabarensis. Next base: position 24,224 of record CAUYON010074435.1, on the reverse strand, counting down.
GTGAGTCCAGGAGATGAAGTGGCGCTGATCCCCGAAGGGTGTGCCTGCTGGCTGGTCCCTCCTGGGCCCTGTCCAGCTCCAAGGCCCAAACCTGGGCCTCACTTCCCACTTTGCACTGTGTTGACAGCATTTTCTCACATCACAGTCTCCCTGTGCAGCACACTTACTCACTGTGTGACTGTCCTTCAGATAGACACGCACCCCACCGCCAGCCTTTCCCGGAAAGGAGGTCATCTTAGCTCACAGCCTGATTTCATCCTGGCCCCTCCTCACAACCTTGAGCTGCTGTGCCCAGCTAGGGCTGCTCAGCACAGGCCAGAGCAGGCAGGCCCATCTAGGTCCTTTTTCCTTTCTCGTGACCTTCCAGGTCAGAAAACTGGTTGTCCCTTTGATGCTAGTGGAACTGGCTCTGCCTCTGACCCTGGTTCTGAGTGCGTATAGTGTTTCCTGCCTAGAATTCCTCTCTTTGGAGTGGCTAGAGACAGGGAAATCAACCACAGGCTTCCTGAGGGCACTTCCCCCACATCCCCTCTGTCTTGGGTGCAGTGATGCTCAGCTGACTCTACTTGGGGCCCTACAGGCCCTCCCTATCCATGGGACTTTAGGCAGAGATCCATCGTCATGGTAGGGGGAAGGGGGCTCTGTTGAATTCTCTGGATTTTAGGAGATTCCTGCCCCTCCTTCATTTCCCAGCCTCATGGAAGAAAATCTTCACTGGAGAAAAATTCAACACAATTTCAGACTGAAGCTGGTTTGGAAGTTGTAGAGTGGAAGAGGGTGCTAGGTATTCTGGAAGACCGCAGGTCAGCTGGCCCTGCCCTTGCCCCTCACGCTCAAAGAATAGGGGACCCTCCCTGTGGCAAGTCTTCTATACCCCAGCCCTGTGGGACTGGGTTCCACGTGTGAGTTACCTGCACGTGGCTACACTGGCCCTGGGGGAGCTGGCTGCACGTAAACCACTGACTGGGAACAATCCCATTTCTGTCCCTGCAGCTACCCTGGGTCCTGGGAACCCCTGTGTACATGGCCTGTGTAAACAACACATTATTTCCTGTCGCACACTTGGGCCCCCAGGTCACCACCAGGGATTATCAAATTGACAGAGTTCAGCTAGCCCCTCTTTCACGTCCGGCACATCGCATTTTGTTAATTACCGTCTTTTGCTTTTGACGCAAAGGGTCGAGGTCTGGGCCAGGGTCACTGTGTATTTTCCTTTCATTCTTATTAAAGTTGCCTAGCTCTCAGGGTTTCTGGTTAAATCCCGGTGGTGTCTAAAGATGTTCTCTTTTGCTTCTTGACCTCTATGAGTCCTTCGTTCTGATTTCTCTGAGGCCATCTGAGGAGCACAGGAAATGTGGGTCCAGGTCTTTCCAGCCCACTCTGCTTCTCCTTCTTGAAGGGCTGTGGCTATTTCTCCAGGGCTGTGTTTCTCCGTCTTGCTGGCCTAAGGAACACACCAACCTGGGACTTGGGGTGACCAGTTTAGCAGGGTACCCTGAAGGGGCTGGATACTCCCCCAAAATCCCTGAGACAGAACTTAAAGTTGTCTACAAAAGTGAATTCTTTCAGAGCCCTGGTCTTCTTGGAAGAATTCCCAGCGCACAGACTCCATGAGTCAAAGGACAGATGGGTCCTCACTATCATCTGGCCAAACCCCCTTCACCCTTTGGACCTTAGTCAAGCTTTCAGTGGACCTGTGTCTGATGAAGCCATCTCCTTGAGTGCCCCCTCCCAGGGGCTGAGAGGTCCCCCACATTCACAGCCCACAGCCATTGCCAGCCTTGACTTCCCACTGCTGGCCTTTTTGAGCTGGTCTGTGAGGGCACAGAATGGACGCTCAGGGATCCCGTGTGGCTGATGGATTGAGTCACTGGGACCCAGGAGAATCTTTCCTCCTGGTCACAGCTGCTGCCCCGCTCCTTCTTTTGCTCACAAAGCCCTGGATATCTGACCTGGGGGAATAACCAGCTATCTTCAGGGTCACCACCAAAGAGGTACAATGGATCATATTTCAGAGAGTTAAGGAGGTTGCCAGAGTGGTACCAAGCTTCTGCACCGCCATGGTGCATGGCCTCACCTAGGAGGCAGGCTAACTTCTGGGACTTTGTCACGGTGTGGCTCCTCACCTTCCCACCACCAGCTATACGAGTCTCCTTCTAGAGAGCACTGTAAGCCCCTCAGACGAGGTCTTTGGGCTCCTCATCAAGGAAGAATAAAGATGGCAGGTGGATGCCATCTTCTTGAAGGTTTGGTTGCCGTCAGAGGCGAGGGAAGGTTCCGAAGGCACTCTGGAGAAGGCACCTTTGAGAGTGAGAGCTTCATGTGGAGGGACAGGGCTTTTTTTTGCAGGGGTGGGGTGGTAGGCTGAAGTGGAAATACCTAGAAAAGATTAGAGAGAATATGGAGAATGAGTAAAGAAATCACTTTTCATGTGTGATCTCAGTTTCCAGAGTGCGTCTGTAGAAATATGCCCCAATGGACCTGCCTCCCTGCCCCCCCAGCGTGCTCTGGAAGGAAAGAGCACTAGAGCTTAAGCTTCCCCAGCTTGGTGCTAAATCTGCTTCTCTACAAAGCAGACGATGCCTCCCTTTGTAGAAAGTGCCGGGTGTAAAGGCCCAGTGACGGGGAAGATTTGTCATTCTTCCAGCTCCCACCCCCAAGACCTGGAGCCACCAGCTGCCTGTCCAGCTGTGTCTCTGCCCTGAGGGGCTGCACCCAGCACGTGCAGTCCATCACCTGGGCTGACCACGAGGATATCAGCGAGGCACTGGGGTGTGTGGCTGAGAGCTTCAGGATGTTGGCATCAGACCCAGAGTGGAGGGAACGACAGCCCACAGCTCTTTGCTCGGGAGCGTGGGGCTGGGCTGATTTATTTTCTCCCTAATGACCCGGAAAACAAAACCCTGCCTTTTTCCTTCAGTCTGTTCTTGTCTGGGGCTCAGGCATTGTGTCTCCTGCCTGGCCATGGACTGAGAGAGGAACCACTCCAGACGGATGTTGAGGGCATGTGGCGGTGGCTTTTCCACATGGCACTGAAGGTTTTGATTAAAAAGGTGGAAGAATGGTGCTTTTTCTTCTTGTCAGCCAGACCTTAAATCAACCCTCAAGTGGAGAAACACTCCCCCCGACTGCTATTCAGCAAACGTTCTTCCTTTTTCTCTGGTTCTGATTGTGTAAGCATGTTTAATTGCAAGCCAGGATTTGGGGTTGGAATAAGCCCTGTTCCCCACCACCTCCTGCTTTCTTTACACTGTCCCCTCCCCGGAATCGGGGGAGAGGAGCCACTCAGCTCGGAGGGTGGGTTAGGGTTAGGGCTATGTGAACGGCGTCTGGAGGACCCTCCTGGCCACCTGGCCTAAGCTCCTGATTTTACAGATGGAAGATTCATCTGGATTCTGGGTGGCAAGTGGCAGGCACTTTCCAGTTGCTGAAACAAAGGGGGAGGTTACTGGAAAGATGGAGGGATCATCTCCTGTGATCGAATGAAACCATGCGAGAGACTTGGCAGTCCCTGGGCAGGGGACCCCTGCAACCCGAGCACCTCTCCCAAGGGCAGCTCCAGGTCCTCCCCCAGTCAGCAGCCCACAGTCCCGAGATGGGCATGGCTGCTCAATCTGGTTCCAACTGAAAACATGCCATGGAGCTCAAATTGACTCAGTTTGTCACAAAGCCCAGGGGTAGATCAGAGGACCCATGGCAGTACTATGATGGACAGACCCCTTTCCCCCACTGTGAACGCAAATGCCCGCACACAACAAGTATACTGAGCACCTACTGTGTGCGGGAACAGCATCAGTTCATTTCAGCAGAGCAGGGTAGAGAGATTACAGATTTTACAGCCAAACAGGCCTAGGTTTGAATCTTTATGAACTGTTCTATCTGTAAGCATTTAAGGAATACTTAGAGCTCTGATGGAACAGGAATATAGCAAGTGGGGCTTAAAGAGCCTCAGTTTCCACACCTGGACACTAGAAAAACAAGCTCCCCCTCACAGCCTTGTTCTGGAGAACAGAAGTATAAATTTGTGGGAAAGCCCACCTTGAGGGCTCAGCCAATACTGCGGCTGTGGGGACTGTCAGACTAGCACACAACTGCCTCCAGCCCTGGCTCCAGCTGGAGCCTGACTCCTGCCCCTGCCCCCGCCCACGGCCAGGCTTCCTGTAGCTGACGCAGATCCCCTTGTGAAGGGTCAAGGGGCGGCCAGGGTCCGGCTGTGGGAGTGGCCCGCCCCATTCCCATTCTGGAGGAGAAATGGGTGGCCCCTCAAGAAACAGCTGCTTCCACCCATGTATGGGCAAGACAAGGCTTCTCCCTTGTTTGGAACGAAGGGGACCCCCGGGAACCCCTTTCTGCTAGAAAATCTGTGGAAGTCTCTCCTCAGCTTTTGCTGAAAGCTGAGTCTGTCCACATTGGGAAATTGCAAATAGTTTACACGGGGAATGTCAGCTGCCCACATATGAAAATATACACATCATTAAGCCCTAAGTGCTTGCGTCTGTAGATAGAACGGACAGTCCCCTGGGCTGACCTTTTGTCCACCGAATGAACCACTGCTAATGAGGGCTGGTGGGCTCATTGGGATGTTTTCGCATGTTGAAGTGGAGCATATGTTGGACATTAGCCTGTACAGTGTGTGTGTGGTACGCATGACAGCATTGTACAAACAGCATTTGTCAAAACACACAGAGCCCGCTCTACCTCCTTATCCAGCCCCCGGGGGCCTCCAAGCAGGGCCCCCTTCAAGGCCAAAGTCACATCCTCCTGCACTAGGAAGGCACATGGCATCCTCGGAGGATGTGCCGGTGCTCAGGGATAAGGCTTTCTAGCCAGAGTGGCTGGGCTTGAGTCCTGTCTTTGCTCCCAGGCCAGCTGTGTGACCTTGGGAAAGTTATTTTACCTCTGAGTCTATTTCTGCACCTGTAAAATGCAGATGTAGTGGTAATAATAAAACCTACATGTGGGATATTGAACATTAAACCCACTTAAAGCTCCTGGGACCTGGCATATAGTAAGGAGGTGCTCAAGACATGGCAGTGATGATGACAACTGTCATGCCAGTTGTCACTGGGAGGAGGCATTGAGTGGAAGGTCCTGCCTGCTCAGAGTGTCACATTGAAGTGGATCCTGAGGACTGGGTGGGACCTAGATGTGTCGTGATGGGGGACTCCTTCCCCAGGAGCAAACAAGGGGCCCAGCAGGGAAGCCAGAGCCTGCCCAGGAAGTGGCCAACACAAGGTCAGAGCACGGGGACCTGAGGGCAGGAAGGAGAAGCAGGTCAGAAAGGGTCTTTGGGGCCAGGTCCTTTGGACAGTGGGACTGTCAGTGCTGTGTAGACAGGATAACTCCCTTGGGTGCCATCAACTAATACAAATGGCAACAGGGACCTGTGAGAGGCCTCCTGGATGGTCTAAGCCAGAGAAGAGACTTGTGGGAACCAGAGCAGTGAGGTGAGAATGGAGAGGAGGTGGCAGGTGGGAGACATACTAGGGCTGAGATCGCTCACATGTGCGTCCCATCTGGGAAATGGAAACCAGCTGGTTTCAAGTGTAGTCGAGGAGTCCAAAGCCATGTCCTTCTGGAGAGCTAGTCCAAGACACCTGGCTTAGGGCTCAGAGCCACACCGTCCACACAGGTGCTGATCCTGGCTGCAGACAGGCCAGCATGCAACTTGGGGTCCCTTCTCTCAGTTTCCCCATCTGTGCCATGAATGGGTTGAGGGGCTCAGCACTGAGGGGTCTTCCCTGGAGTGCCCCTCTGTCATCTCCACCTCCTCTACTCCCATCTTGGTCCTGAATCTCTGAATAAGTGCACAGCATGTGTTTCCAGAAGGCTCCGAGAGCCACACAGGAGGCACAGGAGGTGGGGTGGCTTGTGAGTTGGCCTTCTTGACCCTTCAGTCACACTCCAGCCCTAGGTGCCCCCAAGGACACCAGCCATGTACAGTCATTCCATGTCCACTCTGACATCTTGAAACATGACACTTTGATGCCAGAAGATGCTTCAGGAACAAGAGCCCCAGGCATCTGGAGCATCTTGCTGATGCAGGGAACGGTGTCCCTTCCCCTTGCCAGGCACTCGTGGTGCAGCGGGAGACAGCAGTGTCGGCTGGCTGCCCCGTGGAGGTCAGCCCTGTGAGATGGCGACAGGCCTGCCCTCTGCTCCTGCTGCGTCTCCACAGTCTGCACGAGTCCTCCGCCTCTGTGCGGCACTTTCTTTCTGCCCCACGTTTACTGCGGCCTCCAGGTCTCAACCAGCCAGTTTCTCCCCACCGGTGCCAGCCCCGCCTGCTCTTACCTCCCTGGGGCTCCCTCCCAAATAGATCTCGCCCTTTGTCCCCCTCAACTGTTACTGCTAAGGTTGGTTCTTCAGGTCTGAGACCAATCACCGGTAATTAGTTCAAGTGTGCCCTGGGCTCCCACCGGGGTCTCCCACCCGGGTCTCCGTAGGGGTGCAATGGCGCCACCTTGTGACCTGGCTGCTCTGCAGGCCTTGGTGACTTGAGAGTCCCTGTCCCTGTAAACTCACTGGGAGTGGATGTTTGAGCATCGGATGGTGAGCTCCACTTGCTTCCTGGATTGGGTGCTGTATAGGGTAGCTTCATGCCAGGCCCAGTTCCCTGCCCTCCTCACCACCATCCTTTCTGCCTCGGCACCTGAGATATGGCAGATTATTTGTACTTCAGGTTAAGCACAGACGCTCTTGTAAAGCTGCAGTGGGTGGAGCATAGAGCATTTGCCCTACCAAGGGGCGTCGGGAGGCAGGGCTAGCCTTCCCATATGTCACATCCGTTAGCCAGCGAGTCACCCCAAACCACTGTAAACCCATTGCTGTCCAAATGCAGTGTTAGGACAAGGCCCTAACTCTTCCCTCCAGCCAGACCGCCACTCAGACGGTCTCCGCTTTAGAAATTCCAGGCCCTCCCATGCGGTGAGTCACTCCTGGTCATCAATACGACACCACCACAGAGGTTTCTGTTCTGATGGAGGGGAAGACTGGGAAAGTCTGACCCAGGGGGCCTGTTGGAGGGTCACAGCAGGGAGGGACACAGGAGATGAGGACAGGGGACTCACACAGGCATGAAGGCCACCATGGGCCCTCTCATCCGTTTGGAGGCAGCCCTGCTTGTGTCAGAGTGCTGTGTAGGCTTTTCTCTATGCACTGCGGTGCTCCAAAAAATACCCCACCCGAGCTCCATCTCATGCTGCCTTGCTGGTTAATGTGCAATCAGGAGCTGCCTGGACCTCCAGAACCTGTGGCCCAAGCATCGGAAACAGTGGAGAGGGGGCCTGAGCTGTAGGGGTCAATACGGAGGAAGTAGGCGGGGCTTCCAGGGGATAGTCACAGACAGACACCACTACGGGCTGCGATTGTCCTACGCACTAGAATTGCACAGCCCTGCCCCAATCTGAGTGTGGCCACAAGTACCTCTGGGGCAGGACATGGACTCAAAGTCAGTTTCTCATCCCAGGGGGGCAGTGAGGCTGGTTCTTTCCCCTCTTGGCAAAGGGACCTTAATCCAGAGGCACAGACTCTGGAGCAGGCACTGTGCCCCCATGTTTTAATGCCACCCTCAATTTGTCCCTAGTTTCAGTGGGGAAGAGAAGAAGAGGGTCCTCAGCCAGAGAGGGGGCAAGGTGGAGTCCTCAGTGTGCCAGGAGACCCTCGGATCCTCCAGGCAACTAAGTCCTTTCTCACGCAGCCAGAAGGGAGGGCACCCTCGGCATACTCAGCATACCCAAGGCCTGTTTTGCTGTCTTAAGCTATCTGGGAGAGAAGACAGAGCCCTCCTTGAGGGCAGCTGGTGTCACCAGAGTGGACAGTGGCAGAACCAGAAAGGCTTGTCATGTGGAGCTGGCCAGCTGATTGCTTCGGCTGCCCGAGACTGTTGAGGAGCGGGGCTCTCATGGCTGGGCCCCACGAGCAGAGAAACACTGTCCCACTTCTTCCTACAGCCCACTACCACAAGCTAATTTATTACCTTTTAGAGGAAACTTGGCACCGAAATCCACACTGTTGTGTTAAAGCTGAGGTCTGTAGCCAGAGCCATTTGCGGAAACCACCTAGTGACCAAAGAAATAAGGCACTGTTGGCCTGAGGAGGTCCCGGGCCTCTGAGGGGATTTTACCAGAGACCACTGCAGACCCGTTCTTCTGGCCGCCTTCACCCCTACAGGTGTCTATGAGGCTGAGGGCCTCTCCCTGGCGCTTCTGTTTGGATAGAAATCAGAAGGACGTCTTTGACAGGAGGAGCACGACCTCGTCCTTTCTCTATACCCTGACCCTCATCTTCCTCCCAGAAGGACAGTCCCTGCTAGAAAGAGCCACAGCACTGCCCAGCCACAGTGCTCTTAACACATCTGTGTCTCCTTGGAGTGAGGGTCACCTTCCTCCCCAGCAGCCACCTGGCCTTTGGGTGCATCCCCTTCCCCAGCTGAGCCCAGAAGGGATCCGCCTCTGGAAAGGGTCTGAAATGGCAGGGACTTCTGCCTTCAGAGACCTAAAGGGTGGATTCCAGGTGCTGAGCTGATTCTGCACAGAACCCCAGCACACTGTGCACTTCTGGCGGCCGTCCCTTTACCGGGAGCCTCAGCTCCAGCACACAGGCCCTGGGGAACCTTCTCACACGGTCTCTCTTTGCAGTCAACCTCTCTGAACTGGATATCCTCTGGGTCTGCTGATGCAAAGAGTAGCTGTCTGGCTGCAATGCCCTCTTATCCCCCTGGTGGGCTTGGGCTGCAGTTCCAGACTCACAATGGCCAGCGGCTTCTTTTTCCCTTCTTATTGGCAAAGGTGTTGTGCCTGGAGGCACTTAAAAGAGGATTTAGTTGGAATCACACTCTCTTCAAGTGGAGCCAAATGCATTATTATCTGCTCATTAACTCCCTCGTTAGGGCTTTGTCTGGCAGCGTCCTCCTGCCAACCAACCCAAAGAAGTGTGACTTCATGCACACAGCTGGGCCACTCTGGGCCTTGGAAAGCCCCTCCGTTTTGTCTGCTGGTGGGAGAGTGGCCAATAAGGGTCTGGAGGCCTAGGGCCAAATTCCACTTTGCCTCTGACGCCATCTGCCATAAAGCTTTTCCCAGGGACCCCAGCCCATAATGACTTCTCCCTTCTCTGAGCCCAGGGCCTGACCCCAAGGGGCACCACCGCCTCTGCTGCAGGATCCGACAGCATCCTGGTTCTCATGTGGGCTCTGTGGGGCCCTAGGGGCCTCCTGAGGGGATAACAAGGGTGGCCCAGACAGCCCACTACCTCCAGCCAAGATTTCACTCAGTAATCACTCAACCTGGCTTAAAATCCCCTTCTGGTTACTTATTGGCTGGGTGACCCTGAGGAAATGGCTTAATTTTTCTGAACCTCAGTTTTCTCATCTGAAAAATGGGTGTCATAATAATACCTACCTCAGGGAGTCATAAAGATGATTAAATGAAATCATATATGTAAGGTATTTGGCACAGTACCGGGCCACAGTAAACCTTCAGTATATGCAAGCTGTTGTTTCCAATTAAGTTATTTTTATAGGATTTAAATATTGGGTCTCTGGATAAATTTCACCCAGAGGAGAAAAGTTTACTGCTAAAAAGAAGTTTGAAAGCCATTATGTCCAACTAGCCCACTTCATACATCACTTTGGAGGTGTACAGTATAGCCAAGAACTTGTCTGCTTAGACAAGTATAGCATGTATGTCTTGTATTATAGCATGTATGTCTTCCTGGAGAAAAAGTACTTTGAGGTCAAAGATCACTCTGTTTTCATCTTTTAATTCTCCCCCACCCAGCACCAGGCTGGGCCTATGGTGAGTAAGGGCAGGTCCTCCCTAGGTGAAAACAAGGGCAGAACCTCATTGTAGTACATCCAAGTGTATTCAGGTGGTCAACTCACGTCTTCCTTCTGAGGTCCAAGAAATGGCTCTGTTTCTCTCCATGGCTCACTACACACCCCCTACCCCACACCCAGAGTCTGTATTTGCCAAGTTATACCAGGTCTGAGGTCATATCCTGGCACAACAAATTGTATCATCTTGCTTGTTAACAAATGGACAATGACCACCGGCTCTGCCGGGACCAGACTGCCCTCCCAAGCCAAGGTTGCCCAGCTGTCAGCTCTCTTCCTCCTGAAACAGATTTGCTCCTAGCCTCTGGGTTTGTTCTAATAATTGGTCACTCTGAAGTGGCTTGGAGTTACATGATTCCTGAGAGATTCGGCTGCCAGAATTCCCAAGAAAGTTCCCCAAGTCTTCGAAGCAAAAAAAGCCCAACCATAAATTCTCACATCTCAAAGTGTCCTTTAGGCATCTCTCGAGCAACTCCTGCCCGTTACAGAGGAGTAAGTGGAGCCTTCAGTGGCCACGGTCAGGCGCCACTAGTGGAAGACAGATACGAGACCAGAGTTCAGGCTCCTTCCACAACAGTGAGCACCTTTTCTGCAAAAGTTAGGGCCAATGCCCTACAGGTTGCTATTCTGTATCTGGTTCATCAAGTGTTTAGTGTGGAGAGGGAGGGATGGCCCAAATTAGAGCAGGGCAGAGGTGGGCAGGAGCTGCCACCATGCAGGATAACTGATGGTACCTGAGGGAATGAGCTGGAGCCTGCAGTTTGGTGGAGCGGCTTTGCCTGCACTAAGGGGAGGAGCAGCTACCTCCAGCAGCAGGTGGCCCCACACCTGAGGCCATCTCCACCAGGGCCAAGGTTAGGAGGGAGACCCTGACGGCAGGGTGAGCCTGCAGGTGGGGGGTGTGCTAGGAAAGAAGGAAGGAAGGGATTTGGCTCTTAAGACCCATGGGGAATAGAAAATGAGCCACTGATTTCATTCACCAAGGACATGCCAGCTGCTGCTGCTGGGGTTCCTCCTCCACCCCCAGGCTCAAACCCCCCACAGAAACCACCCAACAGACTTGGCAATGTAATCAGCCCCATAGTCACATTTCAATAGCTGGGAAGAGAAAGCAAACCTTTCAGATTTCAGCATCCTTTGGGGAGAAAGACGTGTCTACGCCCTGTCTTTCTGAGCCCACTCCCAGCAATTTTCTCAATTATCCCTGTAATTTATTAAAAACCCATCTCGAAGCCCAGCTGGTGAGTCAGCCCCCAGGGACAGCTGGTGGAGGGTGATTGGGTGGGGGGAGGGGAGGAGGGCGTGCCCCTGGGCGGGGCTGTCTCTGCTTGTCCCTGCGCCTTCTAGAGGGGGCTGCTGCCCCTGGATGGGATGCAGAAACTCCCAGAACTGTCCTTTCAAACTTGAAATACTCAGGCCAGCAGCTTAGCCTAAAAGGAAAATGATGGTGGTGACATTTTTTTGACACCTGCTGCTGCATTCCAGGATCTGCGCCAGATGCTTTACCTGAAGGTTTAGTTTTATCCTTCCAGGAGAAACTATCATTTCTGATGATCTTGTTGATAAGAGTGAAGCTGAGGGCAGTGCCTGTGGCTCAGTGGGCAGGGTGCCGGCCCCATATACTGAGGGTGGCGGGTTCAAACCCGGCCCGATAAAACTGCAACAAAAAAAATAGCCGGGCGTTGTGGCACCTGTAGTCCCAGCTACTTGGGAGGCTGAGGCAAGAGAGTCACCTAAGCCCAAGAGCTGGAGGTTGCTGTGAGTATGACACCACAGCACTCTACCGAGGATGACAAAGTGATCCTTTTTCTAAAAAAAAAGAGAGAGAGTAAATGAGCAGTTAAGACCAAGGTTCCATAGCCACTAGCAGCAGGTCTGGGATTCGAACCCAGGTCCACACCTATGTTCATTCAGCCACTGAGCTTCCTCCTCCCCCCCCCCCACAGAACCTCTCTTCCATTCCCTTTTGTCTGTTCCAACATCAACCTCGAGGCTAGTATATTCATCCTCACATGTGCCCTTGGAGGAAACAAGCCTAGAGTGGCCAAGGGATGTTACTGAGCTTGGTGGGGACCCGCTGATGAGCTGGGCCATATTGTGTGGTTCCTCACAGCTGTGGGCACTGGCATATCTTGTACTGGCATATCCTGTACCTCAGGCACAGGCCATGGGGACCATGGTCATTGATGTTATACAGATTAGTAGTGAGGCTCAGAGGACCCAAGTGGCCTCCAGGGGGTAACATAACCCATAAGTGGCAGAGCCAGAAAACTCACCCAGAGTCTAGGTTTGTTCCAAATGTTCCAGCACAGCCCACTCCCACATTATTAAATGCTGCCCACATAGCCCAGGGCCAGTGTGGGCAGGAGGGGTGGCCAGCACATGAGTGTGCACTGGCACCAGGGCCCAGGCTGTTCTTGCCCAGCATCTGTAAACAGCCCTGTCCACCCTGTTCTTCCCTCCTCATTGACCACCCCCTTCCTTTCCTACTTTCCAGTCCCCAGTGTTCATCACCCAAGTTGGCCAAGACCTGGTCTCCCAGACGGAGGAGAAGCTCCTGCAGAGGCCGTGCAAAGAACTCTTCTCCGCCTGTGCACAGTAAGTGCCCCGGGCCTCCTGGCCTGCCCCAGCTGGGCCCTCCCAGCCTAGAGAGGGGCTAACCCCCCACCCTCCACCTGGCAACTCAGGGCACAGGGGCAGGTCTTCAGCGCCAGAGGCCCTAGCCAAACCACTCAACTGTTTGTATACTTCTTGTGAAGGGAAAAAGATACCAGGGTGCCAACTCCAAAGAAAACATCTGTTTCAAAGGGTGTTGAAAGCAAGTGGCTCTCCAGGCTGTTGAGATAGAGGAATGTGCAAAAATGTGACCCTGCCTGGGTGGTTTGGAATCCTTCCCAGCCCCCTCAACCCCCACCACTGCCACCAACCAGAGCTGGGTGGAGCCAGTGCAGGAGGAAGGGCCTTCTCCGTGGTACCATCACCTTGTCTGCAGGCTGTGCAGCCACCCCAAGGGAGGGTTAGACAATCAGTGGGTATGCTGCGGGCCGGCAGGTGTGAGCATACACAGATACACACACTTAAGTGCACACACACACATGCTAACACCTGCAAACACACGTACATGCCTAGAGCTGTCTAAAGCTGCTTATCCACAGGGCTGGAGGAGTCTGGGGGCTTTTCTTCACACCCTTACTCAGCACCACAGATGTCAGTTGAGTACTTGCTGTGTACCTGGCTCTGTGCTAGGTTCTGGGGAATACCACAGTGAACAAGAACCCAGTCTTGGCTTTGTGGAGCTTATGCAAGAAAATCAGCAACCCACAGCACTGTGGAAAGAGCCAGCAGGGCCAGCATGGGGCCCAGCCCTATGTCAAGTGCTGGGAAGAGGCGCCAGTGGGCAGAAGCAAGCCTGGTTGTGTCTTTCTTGGAGCTGGCTAAGGAGCAGACTTGATAGTGGATGGCATCCATGCTGATGACCCTGACCCTGAAGGAACGGCCATCCTGGCCCCCATGCTGGCCCACTTTTAGGCTTGGCAGGATTACAGCCTCTGATATGCTGCCAGGGTCCCCTTGCTTCTCCAGTTCCCAACTGTAGAGGCGAAATTGCTCAGCATGGCCACTTGTGGGAGGAAACATGCTCATCCCTACCTATAGCCAGGTTTGGACCCTGCCAGACCTTGCCCTGATGATCTGAGACATGTAAGAGTCCCCCAGCACCCCCATGCTAGCCTGGCTGCTGAGAGTGACCAGCAATTCTGCAAGTCTGGAAACCTCCTAGGGGCTTTGCTGGTCTTGGGATCAAATCCAGAACCTTCCCCCACCACCTCCACCTCTGGATCTCAGACCCTCCCTGCACCCCATGAGTCCTTTATCTATTCTCAGCTCAGCTCAAGAGCCCCTTCTTCGGAGAGGCCTCCCTGACTCCCACAGCCTCACTTAGTTCATGTGAATTCATGAGGACACATCTCTGCATTTATTTTATGTTTATTATTTGCTGTTTGTGTCCCCACACAATGCCAGCCCCATGCTCACAGCTGTATCCCAGGACTCAGAACAATGTCCTGCACGTGGCAGCTACTCAGTAAATGTTGCAGGATCAACTAATTTCAGACCACCTTCGGGGGAAGAGCGGGGCCTCTTGCCAGCCATGCCACATCTGCTGTAAAGCCCGGGAGTGCATGAGGCCTGGAGCCACTCGCTGGCTACTGCTGTGCTTGTCTCTTCAAGATGGAGATTATAACATGTTCATCGTTTTGTTCCATCTGAGCTAGGTCCGTCCATGACTACCTGAAGGGAGAACCATTCCACCAGTACCTGGGCAGCATGTACTTCGACCGCTTTCTCCAATGGAAGTGGTTGGAAAGGTGAGTCCCCCACACCACATGCGTGAGTACGTATGAATCAAGGAGGAAGGGGGTAAATGGATTTTTCATCTGAAAATTTATATAAAAATCAATTACCTTCCACAGGCTTGTGGTTAAAATAACATTAACCATATTCCTCCTGTTAATGAATTTCTTATGTATTCTAGAAACACTCTATGCCTATGAACACACATGCACACACATTCATACACACACACAGCATTTTGTTCTTACTTTTTTGATTTGCTATCTTGGAAAATTCTTTCTTTGTCAGCAAATAAGGAGCCTTTGAATATGCTTGAAACTGATGCCCACCCTTTATTTAACACAGTGCCTGTACGCTGGCTATGGGCAGGCATAAGCATCTTCCCTCCCACAAGTGACCATGCTGAGCAATCTCACAGTGCCAAACGTTTTGTGCAACCTTCCCTAAATAATGTATAGCTTCATACGTAAATCTTTACACACTTTTGCAAGTCCATCCATGGAGATCCCTAGCAGAGGGACTCTCTGGTTAAAAGGCACCTGGTTGTAAATGGGTCTTGCCGACAGCCGCCCCAGTTCTGTCAGTGCCTGAGTGCCTGCTTCTCAGCTTCACCAATAGTGTTCTTGGGTTTTCTTTCCCAGTGAGTGAGCACGGGGTGGGGGGGGTGGTCTCGGTGCTTACATTTTTCTGTCTAATAAATGGGTATGACTGAGCATCTTTTCTTGTTTTGTTTGCTGCCTCGTTCTCTTCAAAGTATTGTCCCCCATGCATGGCTGACTCAGGCAGATGTGGCCACAGGGAGGACTGACTTACTTGTCACTCTGCAAGCCGGTGGTGTAGCCAAGGGTTCTGACCCCGGACTTCAGCCCAGGATTTGCCTCTGTTAAATCCATGCCAGGCTAAGCTGGCAGCTGAGGGTAGGAGCCCAGAGTCCTTGTCCCCTGGGACCAGGCACTCATGGCCATCTGGGGGCACCCTGTTCCTGCCTGTGTGCACATTAGCACCACTACTGATGGTTACTACTGATAACCACTCATGTGGTTTCCAAGATGAGTCCCCTCAGATGCTCAGGAAGCTGTAGAACAGGAGCCCCCCGAAAGGCTCATCTGCAGCCCCTCCCTACCCAAGAAAACACCGTCCTCTGGGCCGTAGGAAGGGCTGTTTCTCTCCACCCTGACTAATGGGGATGAAAGAGTGACCATCACTGCATACACATGCCATGTCTCCAGGAGGGCTAAAGCAAAGGGTCAGCCAAGACACCCTGCTGAGGGCACCAGAGCTCCCAGCTTGAGTCCCAGCTCTGCCTCTTCCCAAGGAAGGGCCTTGGGAATGGTCACTCACCTCTCCACGCCTCAGTTGGCTCATTTGTAAGATGGGGATCATAGTGCCTGCCTTGGAGGTGCGAGGTGAAGATGTGAAAAGGGAAGCAGGTGCTGGACTGGCAGGCATCCACAGAGGCAGCCACGTGGCTGCAGGAGGTGAATTGCTGGCTGCTGCTGTGGGCATCCTCCTCACCCCACCACGTCTGATGCTGGAAGGGGCAGCAGAGCCCTGCTGGTAGGCTAGTCCCAGTCCCTGTGCTCACGAGACAGTTGGCAAGGCCATACACACCATGCCCCCTGTCCTGCTCTGGAGCCCTGAGCTGTGTAACACACCCCCATCTGTGCCCACCTCCCCAGGGTGGCAGTTGGGGGCTGGAAGGCAGAACAGGTGCTACACATCAGGCTACCTAGACCCCAATCCCAGCCCCACCTCTTACCAGCCAGGGCCTTGGGCAACTCATTTCCTCTCTGGAAGCCTCAGTGATTTCATCTGCAGAATGGGGACAGTAACAGTCCTACCTCCTGGTGTGGGGATTACAGGAGCCCAAGTGCGGAGTGCTTCCAGCAATGAATATTATTACCATAGAGACTTCCTAGGAGTTCTAATAATGACATCTGACACTGTAGCAGTTTATAAAAGGCCTTGATGGATGTCTCTGCCTTCTTAATCATGTCCATGTTACTAATGATGCAAAGCTCAGGCTCGGCGCCTGTGGCTCAGTGGGCTAAGGCGCCAGCCACGTACACCTGAGCTGGCGGGTTCAAATCCAGCCCCGGCCCGCCAAACAGCAATGACGGCTGCAACCAAAAAATGGCCGGGCGTTGTGGCGGGTGCCTGTAGTCCCAGCTACTTGGGAGGCGGAGGCAAGAGACTCGCTTGAGCCCAGGAATTGGAGGTTGCAGTGAGCTGTGATGCCACGGCACTCTATCCAGGGTGACTGCTTGAGGCTCTGTCTCAAAAAAAAAAAAGATGAAAAGCTCAGTGAGGTTAACAGGTTGACCCTGGCCCACAGAGCAAGGGCCTAGCAAGGCTGAAACTTGAGCCCAGTGTCCACTCGGGTCTTTGCCCCTCAGTCTATCCAGCACCCCAATTCCAATGGAATTTGTTGGCTGTAGCTGCTGGCTCTTATTGACTTGTCTGTACCAAGCATATAAAATGGAGAAACAGCCATTTTTAACCTCTGTACCGACTGCAAAGAATTTGAGCTCACCCTTTTGAAGGCACTGAGTTTTGGGAGCCAATGAGGCAGAACCTTGGCTCAGGAGTGCCTTAAATTTCTGTGAAAGCACTGTCCCTTCCCCCCATTTTTTCCAAATAAGATCGTGGCCTGTTAGTGCTGTGCTGTTGAAATATTAAAGGGATTTTTTTCCCTCCCAAGGTTAACCAAGAAATTCCTAGGAAATTGCATTATACTCACTTCCCCCTCGCAGAGGAGTTCTGCGGTAATGTTGACCCACTGTTTGTCCTCCATGTATGTAAACTGTCAGGCCTGGGCCACCTTCATGTGGTTTCCAGGGCAGCTGCAGGAGAGGCTTCCCGGGCCCCGCGGCAGATGCAGGCGTATGGCAGGTCTGCCCACAGCCCACAGCTGCCTGAGCAGAAGGAAGGAGTGGAGCACCAGGAGCCCGGCAGAGGGGCAGCTCTGTGCTTTGGGGTGGGGGGCAGTTGGGCCCTACTTCCTAAGGAAACATCAGCAATGAGAGAAGTGAGTCACTGTATGTGGGTCGGGACTGGGATGCCAGAGAGAGCAGCCATAGCACCAAAGATGTGATTTCCAGGGAGGTCCCCACCCTCTTCAGAACTCAACAGTGAGAAGGATGTCCACGGAAGATTCATTCATTCAAGAACCGCTGGGTGACCCAAGACTCACTGGCCACTCCCAAGCTGACCCAGTTCTTTGGCCCAGTTCAGTCTCCATCTGGCTCTGGCCCTGGTCAGGACTCTTGGGGGAAAGGGAAGGGTTGCTCAAAAATAGTCCAGAAGGACCAAGAGGCAGTTGTTCCCATTTTTAGCTGATTATTTGTGGCTTAACAGGCCAGCAGTGAAAAATGAAAGCATGGTGACATCGAAGTGTGAACCATGATGTCCTTGCTGCAACCTGATATGATTGTCTACTTGTTTACTCCAAGAATTACGATCCTTGCCTTGTGCTCAGATGTTCTGTCTGACTAGATGCTACATATGGCTTTGGCTGATTGAAATGAGGAATCAGGCCAGACACAGTGGCTCACACCTGTAATCCCAGCACTCTGGGAGGCTGAGGCAGGAGGATGCCTTGAGCTTAGGAGTTCACCAGCCTGCGCAAGAGTGATACCCCGCCTCTACTAAAAACAAAAATTAGCCAGGCATTGTGGTGGGCACCTGTAGTCCCAGCTACTAAAGAGGCTGAGCAGAAGGATCGCTTGAGCCCAAGAGTTTGAGGTTGCTGTGAGCTATGATGACACCACAGCACTCCAGCCGGGGCAACAGAGTGAGAGAAACCCTGTCTCAAAAAAGGCGGGGAGTGGAATTAGGAGACATGGAGGTGATTGTTAATTTCATAAATATCAATTGTGACAGCGTCTTCTAGGGCTCTGAAACTAGGGGGAAATGTAATAAATGGGTTCTTGGCAGTGGAAATGTTGGGAACCAGAGATCAAAGATTATCTGTTGCCGACTACCAGGCCAGGTTTCTCGAGGTCTCCTGTGGGGCGGGCCAGGAGCACAGAAGGGTGGTGGGGCTGGGACCAAGTGTGCAGGGTGAAGTGTCCTTTGTGTCCTCTTTAGCTGTAGGCCCCCTCCCTTTTTCCTGCATGGAAGACACATCTTTCTTCTGAGTTTCGCCCCACATGATTTGCATTTGCGAGAGAGAGGAACCACGCAGAAAGTGTGGTCAGGCAACTGGGGACTGACATTTTTCAAGCCTTCCTCTTTGCCCTTCTAAGCAGGCAAGGACTGCTCATCCCCCAGCCTGCAGGGGCCCAGGACCAATGGCTTGGGGTTTGAACACAGCCCCAGAAGTAAGTCCTTGAAGGCCCCGTCTGCAGTGTTGGTTCCTGGGGGTCCCCAGGAGCTGCGTGGAGGTTGTGGAATTGTGCCTCACCCTGACTGCTTTCAATGGAGCCTTGTCTATTTTGTACGGGTTCTGAATCTTACACCATGCAACCAACATTAGATTCTTGCTTTCTTCCAGGCAACCAGTGACTAAAAACACCTTCAGACAATATCGAGTGCTAGGAAAGGGGGGCTTCGGAGAGGTGAGTGAGCACCCCATTTTCAAACAGAAGTTCCCACACTCTATCTAGTCACCCATCTTGTCCCTTCTAGGTCAGCCTAAAGGGTTCTAGGCAGGAGCCCCACAGGAATGAACATCGGCCCCAGCAGTAGCGAGGGAGGGTGAGGGTCGGGACTCGAGCCACTCATGAGTTCAGGGCAGGTAGGAGGCTGTCTAGTGCGGGACAGGTGAAATGGAGGTGTGTTCCCTGCTAGCTACAGGCAGGGTCCCAGCCTAGAGGGGACAAAGGGGCACCCCTGGTGGTGTTTGGGGAGGGAGAAGTGAGGGTAAGAGGGGCTGAGGGAGCCTGATGGCTTACGTGTCTGGACGGTGCCATCAGGCAGGATGAGGGCTTCTATGGCAGGTGACCTCCTTCCCATACATGAAGCAAACCTCGATATTCCCATTTCAGAGATGAGGGAAACTGGAGGTCAGAATAGTCACGCACCCAGCCAAGGTCACACAGCCAACAAAGAACAGAACTTAGACTTAAGCCCAACGGCCTGGTTATCACATCCCTGAATTACAACATCAGGGTTCTCAAGGGTCTCCTATCACTTCCCACCAGCAGCTGAGAAAATCGAGTTGCCCTAAGAATGGGGCAGTAGGGTGGCTCCTGTGGCTCAGCGAGTAGGGCGCCGACCCCATATACCGAAGGTGGCAGGTTCAAGCCCGGCCTCGGCCGAACTGCAAAACAAAAAAATAGCCGGGCGCTGTGGCGGGCGCCTGTAGTCCCAGCTACTCCGGAGGCTGAGGCAAGAGAATCGCTTAAGCCCAGGAGCTGGCGGTTGCTGTGAGCAGTGTGACGCCACGGCACTCTACCCAGGGCAATAAAGTGAGACTCTGTCTCTACAAAAAAAAAAAAAAAAAGAATGGGGCAGTACTTGAGGGCCTGGCCAATCATAATCACCAATGTTAATGACTGATTCTACACTTTCAGGGATTAGGAGTGTCCTAAGGGAAAGGGAAGGCAAGGTGGCCAAAAGCCAGCTCCAGGGATCCAGGGCAGCTGAGGGCCCAGGGCTGGGCGTTTCAGGGTCCAGTAGCCCTGCAGCACCTACAAGGCTGGGGCGTGCAGCCCTGTTGCTCCCACATCCTGGCCCTGGGGGGACTGGGGCTGACCTCCACAGTGCCCCTGTTGCCTTGACTTCTTTCTTGCAACTTAGGTCTGCGCCTGCCAGGTTCGAGCCACGGGTAAAATGTACGCCTGCAAACGCCTGGAGAAGAAAAGGATCAAGAAGAGGAAAGGAGAGTCCATGGCACTCAATGAGAAGCAGATTCTGGAGAAGGTCAATAGTCGGTTTGTGGTGAGTGAGTGTCCCTGGCCAGTGACCAGCTTTCTCTTCTGGTGACTGGGACTTCCTTCCCTCAGGAAGGGGGTGGTTTCTGACACGGCTGGTCTCCCCAAAGGAGATGGGATGCCACTGAGAAAGGCAGCCGGCACTACTTCCATCACACAGCACCTTGTGGTCGACTGTGGCTGCACTGTAGCCTGAGGCATGCCCTTTGCCCTCTCCAGAGCCAGCCAGTGCCTGGCTTCCATCTGAGTTTGAGACCAAGAACTCTGTTCAACAGGACCACCTCATAAACTCAGTGGACAAAACAAGCTCATCCTGGGCCCAGCCAAAGAGCTGTGGGTTCCTCAGACCCTCCAGGCTGGTTTCATCCTGGTAGGAACCTAAGTGTCAGCCTCTAGAGAGACCATGCACCTGGTGTTAGTCAGCTCTGCTGGGATCTGCTGCAGTAACTAAGCTCCAACGCTAAGCGGTAAAACACAACAAAGGTTTATCTGTCACTCACACAATGTCCACCCATGTTGGGACATCCTCTTCCATCTGAGCCTTGAATGTGAGTGGCAGAGAGTCTGTACGGCAACTTTCTCCTGCCTCAGCTGGACAGACATCCCTCAAATCCATCTGCAGTCCATCGGCTGGAAGTAGTTGCTGCAAGAAATGGCCAGCTGCAGGGAGGCTGGGAGACGTGGAGGGCACACGGGTATTTGACCCCTGTCTCTCAATGTCTCTGCCACATGTTGGTACAAAAAATAGCATATGCACCAGGTAAAAATCAAACAGCACAGAAGGGTACTTGAAGGATACAACCTTGCTCCGCAAACTTGCTCCAGACAAGTTTGATTCACTTGCAGGCTTTATGAGTTGTAGCCAGCACCGTCTTCCTGCACGTCTGGTGCTGAGATGCTGTTCCCCTGTCAACACAGACCTTTCTTTCTGCCCAGACCCCCTTTCAACCCGCGCTCCTTTCTTTTGAGGAGATGCACCATCATCTGTGTAGACAATCCCTGCAGATGGGCATTGTTTCTTGCTGTGAAACCACCCGTCGCCATGGTGCCATGTCCATCCTTGAACACTCGTGCGGTGTATTCCTGTGAGTGGGTCAGTAGGACGCATTCCTGCGGCAGAGGACATGCATGTTTTCATTTCACAGCTGCTCCCAAATGGCTCTTCATCAAACTTGCCCCAATTAAACTCCCTCCAACTGTGTGACAGAGGAGAGATGCCAGCACCACCATTGACCTCATACTTTTTATCATTACTGGGGGCAGCAGAGGGACACAAAGTGACACTAAAAGACGACAGAAGTTTGTATTTCTGGGTCTTGTCCCATGCTGCCCCCAGCTGCCAGCCTTGAACAGGGTGAAGGTGTGGGTGGTGCAGTGGTTCCAGCTGTCACTTTGGCCCTAGGCCTCTTTGAGTCCAAGCCCCTCCTCCCCACTGCCACCCCCTTTCATCAGAGACCACAGGTGTCTATGCTGCCCGTGCTAGCAGCAGCTCTTGCCTGAGAAGGTGCTGGGGGGTCAGCTCAGGAAGGACTGCGTGCCTGACAGCTGGAGTGGCACATCTTCGAGGGCCGTCGGCTTTGATGACTGGACCTTCCTTGACTGTGCCCTGTCCACCACCCTAGTGGGGAGTTCCTACATGGACCCCACCGGAACCTGTCCTTGGCAGTCTAGGCAAGTTGCAGGAGGAGAGGGCAGCCAGCACCAAAGCATGACTCAGCTCAGTCACCCTTGGCTGCCATTCTGTCTTCTTTTCTCAGAAATAACTTCAGTGTTCCTGAAGTTTATCTATAAGTTTTGTGACCCAACCTGTCCCCAGCCTGATCCATGGTGGCCAGGTATCATTTGGGCAGACCCCCAAGTATAGAAGAGGGATTATACCCCAGTGTAATCACAACACCCTGGGGCCTCAATCCATAGCACCTTGGGTGTGTGGGCCCCACCAGCAAAGGCCTATATCCAAGTCAACTATGGCCCCTGAACAGGTGGAGCAGGCATGTCCTGCATGCAAGAGAAGTCTTTGCCAGGCCGTGCGCTGTGTGTGTAAGCCCCACTGCACTCCAGCCCATGGGGTACCCAGTCCTGCTTTCTGACTGGCCAATAAGGTCACATGCAGTATTAGCCAACTGCTGCACACACGTCCTCTGTGACCTGTTAGGGTTGCTGGAAGGCCAGGGCCTGCCCCACCTGCCACCTCCTCACCTTTAGCCCCTCAATAGTCAGCTACTGTTAGGGTCAGCAGGCAGCTCCTCAGAGGCCAGTAGGGTGCACGGCTACGGCCCAGCCCTGAGGATCCCAAGGCAGGAAAGTGGAAGCATATGACCTCACCACATCTCTCTCCCAGGTCAACCTGGCCTATGCCTACGAGACCAAGGACGCGCTGTGCCTAGTCCTGACCATCATGAATGGGGGTGACCTGAAGTTCCACATTTACAACATGGGCAACCCCGGCTTCGAGGAGGAACGAGCCTTGTTCTATGCAGCTGAGATCCTCTGTGGCTTGGAGGACCTCCACCGTGAGAACACCGTCTACAGGTGAGCAGCACTGCCTGAGGGGTTGCGGTCATCCTCGCCCTGGGGACCAGGCCAGGTCAGCGCCAGGAGTCAGACCTCCACCTTGGGGCCCTGGGGCTCCGTGCAACCAAAGGCATGAGGTGGGTGGCTTTCCAGCCTCCATATCTTAGGGACACTGAGTATGTGAATGATGTTCCCAGAACTGCCACTCTTCCAAGTCCTACACAGTGCTCAGTGAACCCAACAGTGGCCATAATTTGGAATCAGCCGCAGGAAGAGTTGAGAAGGGCTCATGGTCCCACCCTTCCCTGTCCTCCCCTGCTCTGGGATTCACACCCCCCACCCCACCCCTGTTTTCCTCCTACCTTGGCCTCAAGGGGGCGCTGATCTTACTGGCCAGGTGTCCAGGTCCTGTTCACAGCAGTGGGTTTCAAATTTTCCTCCCAGTGCCCCCCAAAGAATTTTGAAAACCTCTGTGCCCCCCTATATTTTAATTGAACATTTGACATGTTTTACATGTTTAAATCATGGTAAATAACTGATATTTCAAAACTGAACAGTTACATCATACTCTTTAAGGGTTTCAATGGAATCCAATTGCTGGAGCAAATTAATTTCCACCATCGTTCATCTTAAAAATGCAAGTACACAGCTATGATTTAATTAAAAAAAAATGCATGAAAACTCTTTAATGGTAAGGATTTTTTTTTTTTTTCCTTTTTTCTCTCTTTTTTTTTCTTTGAGACAGGGTCTCACTCTGTTGCCCTTGGCTAGAGTACCTGGCCTCATAGCTCACAGCAACCTCAAACTCCTGGGTCCAGGCAATCCTTCAGCAACAGCCTCCCAAGTAGCTGGGACTACAGGCACCCACCACAAGGCCTGGCTAGTTTTTTTTATTTTTAGTAGAGACAGGGCCTTTTCTTGCTCAGGCTGGTCTTGAACTCCTGAGCTCAGATGGTCCTCCTGCCTCCGCCTCCCAGAGTGCTAGGATTATAGGTGGGAGCCACTGTGCTGGGCCTGGGTGAGGAATTTTCATTATTTCCTTCTCCATGCTTTAACCCCACAGAATATTATTACAATGCAGCTGTATAATACGCTGTATATATTTTTTGGCCTAAAAATCTTCCATTGATCAACATACATGACACAAACACATGTATAGATATAATTTTTTTTTAATTCTCTTTAATCATAAGGCTCTACACGTTAAAATAATTTCTTCTGTCAAGTGACCATTATTATTAGATCTCATGTCTGATGGGTCCTTTGGAGCCCTGGGGTTCTTTACATCTGGAGCAGGTAGCTAAGCAACACTCAAGGGAAGAGCCTTTTTTTCTCCTGTAACTTGGGAAAAGAATTGAGAAAGGACAGGTGTGAGGGGAGACACCAAGAGATGGCCAGAGGATTATGCTGTCAAAAAATCCATGCCCTAGCTCGGCGCCTGTGGCTCAACGGGCTAAGGCGCCAGCCACGTACACCTGAGCTGGCGGGTTTGAATCCAGCCCGGGCCCGCCAAACAACAATGACGGCTGCAACCAAAAAATAGCCGGGCGTTGTGGCGGGCGCCTGTAGTCCCAGCTACTTGGGAGGCAGAGGCAGGAGACTCGCTTGAGCCCAGGAATTGGAGATTGCTGTGAGCTGTGATGCCATAG